>ONZH01011722.1:600000-776484 GCA_900303285.1 Rhinella marina | reverse complement strand
TATCCTAAGGACAGGTCATCAATAGTAAAAAGCTTTTTCTTTTTTTCGACAAGTATCAGCGTCCTAAATATCTGGATAGAAGTAGTAGTGCTCTAATTCTATAAATATAACTAATTATATAATATATATATATATATATATATATATATAGACACACACACACAGATACACATATATATATATATACATACACACACAAAGACAGACACATATATACACACACAAACACACACATCTATAAATACAAATACGCAAAAAAAAGATATATATATAATATACACACAGATAAACTCACATATATATATACACATATAAACATACACAGATAAACACATACACATATACACACAGATACTTATTTACTTACAGGCTGCAGGTTCCTCATTCTCCTCTGGTGTCTCTAGGAGGCTATAAGACCTTTGGAATGCAGTAATGGTGGGATACAGGACCTTCGATTATGTGACCTAATGACGTCATCAAAGGTCCTTTAGCCTACGATTACTGCATTGAAAAGGTCCTTGACACTGGTATGTATACCATTTTCACCATTTCTAGTACATTTCAGGCCAGACTGGGCCCCTTGTAGATACAGTCACACTGGGGCCCGGCCTGGCCTGAACTGTATGAGTAGTTGCATTTGGGATCTAGTATGTGAAGGAGCTCAGAGACCCCTCTACCACATAAGAAGATGCCAGTATTACAAAATAGTGATATGGTAGGCAGGGGTCCTGGTGCAGATTTTGTACTGGGGACAAACAGCATCAAGTTATGCTTCTTATGGAACAAAAGCGTTCCAGACAAAGCAAGCATGGCTGAACAGTTTGGGGCAGGTTTACATCAGCGTTATGAATTCTGTTATTGCTTTCCGCTCTTACATGGTTATAACAGAAAATAACGGAATTCGTAAGACAGACTTTGACAGAACTTTCTTTTCCGCCCTGCATAACGGAAGCCAGACGATCTGTTATGCTTCCCCATAGACCTCTATTATGACGGATCAAAACGGAATGCCTCTAAACAGTGGCGTAGGTACCAGAGAAGCAGGGGAAGCAGCAGCTTCAGGGCCAAGCTGACAAGGGGCCCGGAGCAGTAGTAAACAGTCAGGCAGGCCCAACCCCCCTTTTACACTCACTTCACTTCTCTAGAATGTCCTGGGAGCAGAGCAGGGAGATAAGCCCCGCCCATCAGCATGGACTATTAGTAGAGAGCCTGGCTGCTTAATAGTGCAGCCAGGGCTTAGTACAGCGTGCTACAGGGGAGATCCTGTCTCCCCCTCCTGTACTATTGGTACAGCCCAGCTTCTGCTACATAGACTGCTCTGTAGTCGGCAATAACAGGAGGGAGAGGGGAGACTGATCAGTGACAGGAACTGCTACAGAAAGGAGAGCCTGTGTCTGTCACTCCCAGGAGCCCATACATTCCAGGCTTAACCCTGCCAGCACTAACTGTGCTGCATCTCATGTTCTGTCCCCCCAGCTGCATTCATATGCTGTCCTTTGCCCCTCCACCCTAGCCCTGTGGGCCCCCTACTCATCTGATGCCTGTCCTCTTGGCCCCTACCCATCTGATGCCCTGTCCTCTAGGCCCCCTATCCATCTGATGCCCTGGCCTCTAGGCCCCCTACCCATATGATGCCCTGGTCTCTAGGCCCCCTACCCATCTGATGCCCTGTCCTCTAGGCCCCCTACTCATCTGATGCCCTTTCCTCTAGCATACCTCCCAACCGTCCCGGATTACAGTGGCAGTCCCGCTGTTCCGGTATGGGGGAGGTATGTCCCGGTTTCTGGCAGCTGTCCCTGCGTCTATAGGACGCAGAGACAGTTTGCCTGAATGGTGATGAAGCACAGAGCCGGCATCGGCTCGCTGCTTCATCCGTTCTCCTTCCCATCCTGCCTGCAGGCTCTCCGTATCTCCAGGCAGCTCTCCACACCTTCGGTCTGGGAGGGGAGCGGGGCCGGCTGTCAGTCAGTCTGGATCCGCCCCCTCCAAACTTTTACAGAATGGGGGCTGGTAGATCACAGAGCGGAGCCGCGGGGAGCAGGTGAGTATGGTTTTTTTCAACAACTGTACAATGCGCTATTTGTCCCACATTTAAGGCTGGGTTCACATCAAGTTTTTCCCATCCATTTAACG
This sequence comes from Rhinella marina, assembly GCA_900303285.1. Lineage (NCBI taxonomy): Eukaryota > Metazoa > Chordata > Amphibia > Anura > Bufonidae > Rhinella > Rhinella marina. Next base: position 774,351 of record ONZH01011722.1, on the reverse strand, counting down.
TATACAAAAAAATGTATTGGTTAAACGGATGCTTAATATTAAATGCCATACAGTGCCATCCATTCACCATAGAGTTATATTGTAAAAAAAAAAAAAAAAAAAGTATACTTTTTTTGTACATTGTTTTCCTTTTTTGTAATGTATACTTCAAACGGAGGCATAAAGCATGATGTGAACCCACCCCAACATATACTGTACATGTGGGAAAAAAGGATGCAAATGCCCAGTATACTACCCTTTTCCATCTTGCATAGTCCAGTAAAAAACAAATTTATGTTAAACGGATATATATATATATTTTTTTTTTTTCCAATGGATGACTATGGTGACAATTTCCACTGTATGACACCTGTCTGAGGCAACTGTGTAATGTATAAGTCATGTGTATACGCTGAATCTGGGGCAAAAATCTGATGTAAATACAGCCTATGGGTTTTTTGGAGCTGATTTTGGAGCATTTTTGCGCAAAATCAGCTCCAAAAAAGTCTCAAAACAGCCTTCCATTCATTTCAATGGGAAGCATCACTTGCTTTTTTTTTTTAAACATATAAAAAAGAAGTGTGGATAAAAGAAGCAAAGCTAGAGATGAGAGAACGTGCTCGTAACGAGCACTGTAGCGCTCGCTCCCCTGCGCTCGCATGGGCGCAGGCATCCGCTTCGGTCGGGTGAAGAGGACGGAAGCGGATGCCTGCGGCCATGCGAGCGCAGGGGAGCCGAGCGCTACAGTGCTCGTTACGAGCACATTCGCTCATCTCTAAGCAAAGCACCGTATCTTGGGGCAGAATCAGCACTGAATCTTCAATTTAAATAAATGGGAAGCAAAAAAACCCTCAATTTCAGTCCATGCAGTTTTTGTGCATTTTCAGAGCATTTTTTTGGCACATTTCGTCAAAAACCTCAAGCTGAAATTTAGCCTTGCATTGAAGTGAACATCCATTAAAAGAAAAAAAGACGATTAAAAAAAAATGCGTTTTTCGAGCTAAAAAAAAAAAAAAGATTCCGTGCTGATTTTAAAAGCATGTTTTAGTTGTGTGAACTATGCCTAAGGCCTCGTCCACATTTCCGTTTTTCACTGACGTGTGCTGTCCGCATTTTTCATGGACAGCATACAGATCTATTTATTTTAATGTATTCATTCACATTTCCGTGATTTTATGCGTTCCGTGAGTCCGGGAAAAATCCATGGATGCATGCACTACTTTTCATCCATGTCACGGAATGCTCACGTCCATAGAAGTCAATGGGTCCGTGAAAAATGCGGATGGTCATCCGTTTCGCATCCGTTTTTCATGGACAGGTGCAAACAGACAATCTGAAATCCATAGTGCAGCCTTCCAGACCACATGTGCCGACCAAAGATCTTTGTGAGCACACTGCACATTTCTCTGTGGAAACCTGGCAGCAAGCCACTATGTCCGCACTAATTAATGTGGAGATGCTTATTTCGTTGGTGCATGACCGCCCCGAATTGTGGGACATCCGGACAGAGGCATATCATCATAGGAACCGCGTTGAAGCTGCCTGGACAGAAGTGGCCAAGGAACTTCACCCCACAGAATGGGCAAATGCTGATGAATCCCAGAGAGTTGTGATGGGTATATATTTATATATATATATATATTTTTTTTTTTAATTGTTTTTTACAGTGTTCCGAAAATGTCTCCTGGTTGAAGTTTATATGAATGTAGTTCACTGTGGCCTGCTTCTACACCTGCATCCTGGGCCTTGTTGTGTGCTTCTAATTTGCTTGGATTCCCAGAGTCTCCTGCTGATGTAGGTGTAGGAAAAGTGCCCATGATATTTCCTTTTTTTTTTAACTTTTTGGTAGACGTTAAGATACAGCTTATTTTTAATGATTTCTCCCCCCTGCAGACAGATATTTCTGCTGTACTGTGTTTGTAAATGGGCTTCAGTCACCATTTTGTAAGGGGTTGTTCACATATCATTTCTTGGATCAGTTATTGCCATCAGTTATTGTGAGCCAAAACCAGGTGCGGGTCATAAACCCAGATCTTTTCATTATACCTGATCTCTGTTTACTGTCCACTCCTGGTTTTTGCTGACAATAACTGATAGAAATAACTGATCAAATTACTGATATGTGAACAACCCCTAAGTTATGATATAGGCTGACATTAGAGATGTCCTAATGTCACCTGATTCCAAATCCATATCTTTTTTCTTAACTTATGCCCCCTTTTTTTTTTTTTTATGGTACTATGTCTCTTTGAGCACAGGTGGCGTGACCCTGTTTGCCGTGGCTCTGTTGGACCATCTTCGAAAATGCCCCCTTTCTCTGGATTGACAGGGCCAGGCACACACACAGCCTGTTGCATCATAAACATGTGACTAATCACATGGTCATGACATCATTGAAGGTCCTTTCTGCGTTCCGTGTCGACAATTTCAAACTATTGGGGAATGTAGTGTTTCTTCTCTGTCAGGGCCTATCCATCTACAGGATTTGTTTGTTTTTATAGGTGTGTAAACTGGTCCGCTAGGAGCAGGGTTACCGCGCCCTCTGCTCCATGAGGGTTTGGTGCATAATGTAAATGTTCCTATAATCTAAAACCGGGGGCACAAGTATATAATTTTTATTGTTTTTTGGATACCTGGTGACATTAGCACATCTCTTTTGTCAGTCTGTTTCTTTAATTTTTCGAAATGGTGATATTCAACATGTTAATGTCACGCTACGGTGTGGGAGGGGAAACTCCACACCGAGCATACACCGATACACTACAGTGAGATGAAAACCGATCAGCAGGCAAGAAGCCAGTGGCAGGTGCACCGGGACCATCCTGGAGGTGCAGCCAGTGAGTTCTGGATAAGTGCACGGTGTGGAGTTTCCCCTCCCACACCGTAGCGTGACAGTATGACATATTAGGCCACTTTGCGTGTTTTCCCTTTTCCCTGTTATGCCTTTACCTTCGGTGAGAGGGTGTCTGCATGTTGTGCCTGCTGTTTTTTGGTGTGCATGCTTGTCCTCCGGAGGGAGGGTGAAAGGGGGGCTCTGTGAAGTACAGGGCTCACTGGGTTTCTGCCCTCTGGGTTTGGTTTCCGGTGCACTTGGTTCAGTGGTTTTCCTTGCCACTGGCTTCTTGCCTGCTGATCGGTTTTCATCTCACTGTAGTGTATCGGTGTATGCTTGGTGTGGAGTTTCCCCTCCCACACCGTAGCGTGACAGTTAATTTTTTAGCTATTTTGGCCAGCAGCCTTCTTCCACACATGCTTGCAGCTTGATTTGTGGCTGCATGCGTAATGCAGCAGCATGGCGTTTTTGTCTGCGTACCTAATTTGTAGGTACATAAAAAAAGCACTGGTAGTTGAGTGACATAATCCCTAGCTTGATGTGCTCCTGCAGGTTTTTGTTGGCCAGAGAATTTTTTAGTGAAGTTGACAGTGGCCAGATGTCCAGAGGGCCTCCTTAGCCCTACTCTCTGGCCTTTTTTTTTTTTTTTTTTATGGTGTAATAGTAGTATGTCATCCCCTGAGGCTAAGCAATTAGCAATTTCAGCTGTATCCATGTAAGCACTCATTGATTCCTGTCTCTTGCACCCTGATGTCAGTGGTCTTCCAGCTCCGCCCATGGGCCTGCTCCCCTGGGCAACATTCTCCTCATTTGTTTTGTTTTCTTATAAACAGTGGAAGCAGTTAAAACAAGATGGCGGACTTGCCGGGATAGTTTTCGACGTGAGATAAATCCAAGTCGAAGTGGATCCGGTGCTTCCAAGAAGCGTCCCTACATATACACCAACCAGTTACTTTTTCTGAAGGGTATCATGGAGATAAATCCATAAGTCATGTTTGATTTTGATCTGGAAATGTTCACTGTCCTTAAATGTATGTTCACTTTAGGGATGTCAGTGTTTGTAGTCAGCCCCCAACCAATACATTGCAGCCCCTATTTCGTTCATCTACAATCTCCATGATAATTTGAAAGTTTCGCAATGTATTCCTGCTCTACCATCCATCTGTTGATGATTGTCAGTTCTCGACAGTATTGAAAGGTGAGGTCATTAAGTTGAAGACTGTCTCAATCTTCAGCAGCTGGGGCTATGGCGGAAGAATGGAAGAATAATCTTGTCTGTTTTCAGGCGTGCTGGACTCTTTATCAGGGCCAGCCTGCTCTAATCGTGATGCTTGTTTTATTAAACAAATTCAAAGAAATGTTTCTAGATTCTTGGCTAAAAGGGAACCTGTCATCCCCTTTATGCTACCCATACTAATGGCAGAATAAAGTAGAGACAGGTGAGTTGATTTCTGCGTTCTGTCATTTCTAAGTTTAAAGTAAGTGGTTGCCGAGAGCCAACATCACACACATTTCATACTGGGCCTGGAAAAGAGTCAATTCTTAATGTCCTGTTTATTCATGAATTCCTGCTCTCCTGGCCACCTGCTGATGACTGACAGTCTTCTACCTAGTTTTCTCCCTTTCTCTCTAGGAAAGAACTGCCAATCATTAGCAGATGGGTGGAGAGCTGGAGATTAGGAAGAAACATGACTCTTCTCAAGTAGATTTGACTCTTTTCATGGGCTTGGCTGCAATGTTTGTAATGTTTGTTCGCCACAACCACTTACTTTTAGTTAAAGAGAGACACACCACTGAAATCTGCATTTCTGACACTATTTGATGGTGCCCTCAGTATGGTCAGCATCAAGTTGATGCCAGGTTCCCTTTAAATGCCATTACAAGACTCCATGTGTGAAGGTATTTTTCACATTCAATCTGCACTGTGGCCCACAGATACTTGCCCATATCTAACTGCTTTGGAGTGTAGTTCAGTTTGCTGTTTAGCACAAGATGTTTATTTTTGGGGGGCGAGCAATCACATCCTCTAAAGGGTTTCTGTCACCAGTTTATTCAGAATAAAACCAGATGACATTAGAGATGTGCTAATGTCACCTGCTTCAAAATTTATATCTATTTTATTTATTGTTGCCCCCATTTTTATATAAAGAGACCTTTTTTTAAAGCAAATAATGCCACTAGGTGCAAGGGACGTTAACCCTACACCTAGTGTCTAGGTTAATTGGCAGGACCAGGCAGAGAAGAAACACTCCATTGACCATCGCTTACAAGGACCTTTAATGATGTCATGTCCATGTGATAAGTCACATGGTTAGGATCACACAAACAGCCTGTCTCCTCCTATACCATGTGACTGATCACATGGTCATACATCATTGAAGGTCCTGTGCAAGCTTGGTGAATGGAGTGCTTCTTCTCTGCCTGGTCCTGTCAATCATCAGCCACTAGGTGCAGGGGTAACGCCCCTTGCACTTAGTGGTATTATTTGCATTTTAAAAAAGTTCTCTTTATGTGAAAATGGGGGCAACGAGAAAATGGTGACAGAAACACTTTAAAATGTGGCATGGCATGCTTATTGCAAATCCGTTCTCTTCACAAAGTTTATCCTCTCGCTTTAATTTAGAACTGAAGACAACCTCCAGGATGATATTCCTGAAGAAGAGGGGAATGCTGGAGCAACAGGAACTAGTACAAGGGAATCTACTGGACAGGCAGAAGAGCCTGAACCGAGTGTGGTCAGCACACAAACCTCAGAGATCCCCTCTACTGATCCAACAACTGCAAGGCCATCTCGCCAGGGTAGATCATCAAGGCGTAATACTAGCCCATCAAACGTGCCAGCACATGTCGACCAAAGGGTACTCGATTATTTAAGTCATACCATGCCTGAGGATGAGAATGTTAGTTTTCTGAAAAGCCTTGCCTCTCAACTTAGAGAAGTACCATCTCAAATTAAAAACCGCCTTCGCGGTGCTTTCCTTTTCAGAGCTTTAGAGCAATGGCGTTTGACGGGGCATGTAAACCCACAACCTCCTGTCTCTGCAGCAGCTGTTTTGCCAGTCCAGTGCCCACCCCCTCCACCACCCAGACCTTACTATAGGCCTATGTCGTATGATGTTGGTCCTAATCCGTATCATGCTAATGTGAATTATCAGCAACCACAATATTGGCCCCAGGAACATTATGTTCCCCCTGCACCCGGACCATGCCACTCAGGCCAATTTAACAATCCGCCTATAACACATCACCAAGGCAGTCAGCAAACTTCCAGCACTGCTCCTCCCACCACTGGTAGTGGAAATGTTTCTGGAGAATTATATGAGTAAACAGCTTTATGTTGCAGTTCTTGATATGTTTTACTTTAATGTTATGGGACTCTGAAAAAATGTTGCTTGTACTGAGAATTATCAGACATGTTGATGTCCACATTTTATGTTGTATATTTAGAGAAATATATTTTATTTGGGATATATGTGTGTAAAATGGACCATGCACACACTTATTAAAAAAATAATAACTAGAAATCTGCAGATGTGTGAGCTCTATTCTGTACACACATGTCCCATATAAGAATACACATATAGTACAGAACACACCTTCTCCGTCTCTAAATTTTCATTTTGGTCATGACAATGCAAATTGTATAATGACACTGAAGGCATCAATACAAACAAATAACACATGTCGTATTTTAGACCTGTCCTGCTTTGCACACTCCAGCCATTCTCTTGATGAGCATCAAGAGGTAGTCCCCAGAATTGGTTTTCAATTAAATGGTGTGACCTGTTAGGTTTATGCATTGTGTTGGGCAGTATATCAAACCCCGCAAATTCCCCAAGATTTTAATATAAACACAAAACAACCAAAAAGTAATTAGACAATTTTATTGCATAACAAATTATAATTAACGGCCACTTGAAACAAAATCACGTTGCCATGGAACTGATCCCTGGGGAGACATGAAATAATCCGCAAACAAATCCCGAGTACGAAGACCAGAGTTGGCAGGTCTAGCTGCGGAATGGAACACAGAAGGGATGGATGCGTGTGGCAATAAGGACTCTTCATCCAGGTAGATAGCACCATCATAGCTTCTACCAAAATTATGTAAAATCACACATGCTTTTATCACTTCTTGAACATTTTGTGGCGCCAATTGCATTGAACTTAACATAACTCGCCACTTTGCAGTCAGGATGCCAAAAGCACATTCAACGTAACGTCTTGCTCTGCTGAGTCGGTAGTTGAATATACGTCTTTTGGTGTCTAACCAACGTCGAGCAAAAGGGCGCAAAACATTCTGACTCAGGCCAAAGCCCTCATCAGCAACCAAAACAAATGGGGCAGGTGGCCCAAACGATCCTGGAAGTAGACATGGCTCAGGCAGATTGAGCTGATTGTTCAGAAGCCGCCGACCCATCCTGGAAGTGCTGAAGATGCGTGCATCAGCAGCACTTCCATAGGCCCCAATGTCTACAATTACAAAACGATATGTGCTGTCTGCAACAGCTAACAGTACAACTGAAAAATAATTTTTGTAATTGTAGTATCGAGACCCAGAGTTTGGCGGCTTTTTAACCCGAACATGTTTCCCATCCAGAGCCCCTATGCAGTTTGGGAAATTAGCAGCTTCCTGGAAACCATGTGCAATCTCCAACCACTTCTGCCTTGTAGGTGTGGGCAAGACTGTTTCCTGTAGTGTCTCCCAAATATGACGACAAGTCTCCACAACAAGTTTCGCAATAGTTGACTTCCCAAGAAGAAATTCGAAATGCAAGGAGGCGTAAGAATTCCCTGTAGCAAGAAACCTGAAACAAAATCAGATACAAATATAAATGTCAATATATATCCACAAACCAAAATAAACCCAGCTACAATAAAAAAATATATATATCTATATCTAATATCTTCAAAAAACGACTGCAGCACATCCATGGAGTAAGTGAAATGTGGTAGTTTATTCACCCATGCAACGTTTTGGTCCGCTTGCTGGGACCGTTTTCAAGCGGCTTGAAAACGGTCCCAGCAAGCGGACCAAAACGACGCATTGGTGAATAAACTACCACATTTCACTTACTCCATAGATGTGCTGCAGTCGTTTTTTGAAGATATTTGATGGATGGATGGTTGCATCTTGACCGTGAGCACTCCGGACTGTGTATACTGGTGGTGCTGCTCTAAGTCTAATCCTTGATATATCTATATATATTTTGGAAATTTTCACATAGAAACATATATACATATATACAAACATATCTATTTAAAAAATAAAAGCACACAGTGTCTGACTTAAGAGAAAAAAACTGAGAAACTTTAATCACCCATTTGATTGAGGCGACGTTTCGGCTCAGACTGAGCCTTGCTCAAGCAGCAATTGAACACTATCAATACTGCTTGAGAAAGGCAAAGTCAGAGCCGAAACGTCGCATAAAACATATGAGTGAATACAGTTACTCAGCTTTTTAAACTTCAGTCAGAGAGTGGTGGCTATTTTAGTGCTTTTTATTGTATGGAACTTTTTTCAGAACTACAGGCACTGCACCTAGCATTTCATATACAGTGCTGGCGAGAAATTTTAACAATACAAAATATATATATAGAGATAGAACAGTATATACACAGACATAAAAAAACATTAATAAATACCTGAGAGTCACAAGAAGTCGCTCCTCAGCAGAAATGGAACGCCGCAAACAGGTGTCTGAATAGGTCAGATGTGGCCGTAGTTTCTCCAAAAGTATATCAAACGACCGAATGGAGAGCCGACAGAACGCCACAAACTTGTCAGGATGCCTGCGAAGGTCATCATAGAGGGTATGGAAATGACCTTTGGTTTCCCTCTGAGCAACAAGCGGATGAACCCACATCCTCCGACGCCTCTGCAGTTCATCAGAAACAGCAAAACGACGCCGACCAAAGCGACGTGAAATAAGCCAGGCAATTAAAACCTGCCCAACCGAAGCAGAACACATTGGACTAGCAGACATTGCAGAGGAAAATGCCAAAGTAGTACAGCCAAGTTCAGGGTGCTGGTGAAAAAGGCATTAGAGAGCACATATGCACAGGATTATATAAGGCCACAATCAATTATTAGGGAAAAAAGAAAAACCTGTTTCCTGAGCTACGTCCGTAAAAAACGGATGCCACACGGACCGTAAAATACGGAACCACGGATCATCCAAGGATCCGTCACGGAAAGAATCACGGAATACACATGTCCGTGATTTTCGCGGACGTGAAATAATACTGAAATGTGGACGAGGCCTAAGACTGGCATCAGTGGAGTATCTATCAGGGAAGCAGCTGCATCTGCCTTCGGGAGCAGGATTTCTTGCGACTGCCACAAGAGTCGCGGTTGCAAGGGAGGCGGGGGTTGTGATAGGGGGGGGGGGGGGCGTTTAAAAATTTGCTGTGGGGCCCAGTCATTTCTAGCTATGCCATTGCCTCTAAAGGTTTCCATTCTGAATTTCGTCTTACGAATTCCGTTATTTTCCACTATAACCATGTTATAACGGAAAGCAATAACGGAATTCATAACGCTGATGTGAACCCGCCCTTACTAACCATTTACTAATGCATCTTGTGGCAGTAACCATTAGATCTTGTGATTAGGCCACCAGGCTGTTTTGAAGAATTGCTTCTCCCCAGCTTCTTTGGTACTATGGCCGCTATTACGTCTATGATGGCACACCGGAATCTGCTTCGCCTGTTCCTCTCTCATCCAACTCAGGCTTCACAAAAAGTAAAAACCATTTAAAAACCAATGGAGGCCCTCCTATATATACAATGTAATACTTCATATTCCCTGCGGTGGCGCTGTAGAGAAACGTAATAGTTTTTGCCAAGTTCATTGACATGTTATAGCTGATTTTTAAGGGTCTCATCTACACGACATCCGGTGATCAACTTATCGTCGAGGGATCCTTCCAACAGAAAGGATTTCCAAAGGGCACCAGGCACAGTAAGAAAACATTGTCTTAATTATTTTTGCTGTTTACTTTTGCGTTTTGGCTTATTACATTTGTTGTGATCAGCCTGAACAAACAGATGAGGTCAGCCTGTAAGTATGACAGCAGTCGGCCAGGACACACAGATGGAGTTTCCAGCAGATGTTACAAGATCTTATCAGTTATAGCAGAGCTGTGTGTGTTCACTGTAGTATGTGTTTTCCTGGTATAAACCAAGATCTACGACTTATACATCATAGTGTTAATGGAGGAGTGGTAGTGGCTACAATGATGGTAGTAGTATTCACAGTTCACAGTGGCAATCTTCCTTGTGGCGCTTCCCAGGCTGTGCACAATGATTAGAGGGCACTCCCTTTTCTTCCCTGGGGGTGCTCCCTGACTTTCTGGGGCTCCTGCCTGGTGGTAGTTGGGGTGCCCTTGATGGTGAACGGTTGGCAGGATGCAAGGCAGGAGGGTATATGTTGGGGCCAACCGATGGTGGAAGCAGTAAACAGGCCAATTTATTTTAAATAGATAAAGTCTCTTTACTGAGTATATGATAAGAGTTGTAGTACAAATAGCATCAATTGGCACAGTCCTGAGGTATATCACACAGCTTACTTCTCCCCGATGGCTGTGTATGGGCAGCGGAATGATGGTAGTAGTAGTCATGGAAGCTGTACAAATCTTTTTATACTCAGCTCCCCCTAGTGGCGGATGAAGGAAAATGCAGTTTTCTTTTCCCGTCCCCTAGTTCCAGTAGCAGTTTCAGTTTCATGGTTGCTTCTGTGGTTATATGCCTGTGTATTAGAAAGTACTTTATTTAGTATGATATATCTCTATATATACATTTTTACACATAAACTACTGTAATTTAGCCCATTCTTGTTAATCATTGTGGGTAATTCTATGGCTGTCATGTGTTTCTTATGCACCAATGCCCAAAAACCATACACAATACATCACTATCTTCATATATATCTAGGCCCTTAGTGTTATATCCAGTGATATATTGTGCCTTGGCAGCAGCTGCCTGGCACTGGTTGCTATAGATTAGCAGACTATTTAGCAATATTCCCAAGTCATTTTCTATGTTAGACAATTGTATTTTATTATGGAACGGTCGAAATATATGATGTCCTAAGTGCATAACCATTTCAACATTTAGCTAAGTTTGCCACTTATAAAATAATTTGCCAGAGATAGATGAAGCACCAGAAGACATAAAAATAGTTGTAAAATCCGTATGGACTCACACTGTCCATCTGGACGAGTGGTGAAAGCCTGTAATCTGTATTTCACTGAAAAACAAGGATAAAGAACATAAGCTGCATCCACCTCTAGGTCACGGGTTATAGGGGAAGTCATTGTCAGATGGTCACTTTGGGGGTTACATGGTTGTCAGCTGTGCTGTAGTAAACGGCTGTTATTGTTATTGAACCCAACCCATTCCTTCCATGTAAATCAGATTTGTAGCCATAGTAAAGCTTATGCCTTGTGCAATGAATCATTAAAGGGATTTCTATGGAGATTCAGAAATGTTCTCTGACGCATCCCTGTTCAATACTTGCCTGCAGCTGGGGTGACCCTTCTTATCATTAATATCAGTGATGAGTGACGTTTTCAAAAACTTTGCAGAACTTCGACAAGAAATTCGATTCGTTACAAAGCACTTTGTCACAAATCGCATTCCATTGTATATAGCGGGTGCAATGACGGAGAAGAGCGATCACCGCAGCCCTCGTCTTTGAACACCTCAGCTGTCGCGTTCAACGTAGATTGCAGTATCTGAGAGTCACATTGAGGCCTTTAATGGGTTAAAAAAAAGTAGCTCATCCATTTTATTGCGGAGAGGCTTTCGCAGCCATCTTGATTGAAGAAAACGCGCCAAATCTCATCCACGTTGACGTGTGAAGTCACCACATCATCAGGCAGGCCGGGCGCGGTGAGGTCATCACATCAGTGCACTTGAGATTTGGCAGTTTTTCTTCAACGAAGATGGCCGCAACGGCCTCTCCGTGATCAAATGGATGAGGTATGTACTTTTTTTTACTGCCATTTCAGGAAAAATTGATTCATTCAGCTCCAAGTAAGATTTGGGTGGAGACACTGCGCCATGGTGAAGTAAGACCCGCCATGCACCCTGCCTATCGAGGGCTGCTTAAAGGGGTGTTACATAAGGAAAAGGAAAAAAAAAACAGTTGGCACTATACATATATATTTACCATATATTTTATTGAATACATCATTAGTTATACTACATTTTTAATTACATGCATTTACAAACGTATTCAGTTTAAGTCGCTGGTTTGAAATATGTAGATTTTTTTGTGTGATATAATCCCTTAAAAAGATTTTCCCATTTTATATACAAATGGGATACTACTAGGATGTGCCATCACTTTAAGATCGTTGGGGTCTGACCTCTAGGACCTTAACCAATCATGAGAATAAAGAGGCCACAGCACTGATTTAGCACTGCAACCTTGTTACTGATGTAGTGCCCTGGAGCAGGAGTACTGTGAAGTGTGGACATTTGGCCTTGCTGAGAGCAGCAACACCTGGTGACACCTCGGCGGTGTACGGAGGACCCAGAGTAGCGTTGGGGTCACCCCAAAGATGGCCACTGCACTGTTTCTGCCTGCACAGCATTGCATTTGGTCACCTCTGTGCAGGGAACTGCAGAGCAGCCCCATTAAAGTGAATGGGCCAGCTACATATATATTATATGTTAGAATGCCAATAAAATCCTCAGGGCGCCTTTTAAAGCATGTGGATGGGACCATGGACCAGAATTACATCTACTGTAGGGATATAGCTATGGGTATCGGAATATTCCTAGCTGTAGTGTTTCTAAATGGAGTTAGGGTTCTTTTGCATGGCAGATAAACTGCCCATAATGAGCTCAGTCGGCTAATATAGCAAGTCAGTTTTTTCTTTCACTTTCCTGTTGCAGTTATTATGATGGGTTCACACGCATGATCATTCGTGCGATCGTTGGTTTCCTCTCATCTAGTTAACTTATTGTCTACACCACATTCCCTGTTTTACACAAGGTCTTTCTAAAGCTTCTGCAAATATCGCGAGACTTTGTCTCGCCTCTATCACGTCTCAGTTCATTTATTAGCATAAAATACCGTATACAAATACAAAGCTGAGCTCGGCCTCATTAATGAGGCATGTAAGTTATGCGAATAAACCATCTGACACGTGATAGAAGCAAGACAAAGAAAGTCTTGTGATATTTACAGAAACTTCAGACATACATTTTACAGTAGGACGGTTCTCACATTCTTAAAGTTTCGAGTTAGGTACAGCAATCTGAACCCAATTCACTCAACCCTAGTCATCACCATGAAGAACAATACAGTTCCTTAGGCTGAAATGGGTGATAACAGAGAACAATAGACTTTATTCAACTGCGCTGTAAATGTACACTACTCACAAAAAGTTAGGGATATTTGGATTGTGGGGGAAATTTCAGGATGAACCTAAAATGGACTCTTACTTTTACAGGTGAACTTAATGTCACCTTCTCTAAACTTTTGAATGCAAATGTCCAACTATTCCGTGTTTCAGTACTTTTTGCAAAACTTGCTGTTTTCTAACAAGGAGCGTAGCGGCAAAATTCACAACAGTTCTCTGATCCATGAATCGCCCAATACATTTCCTGTTCAATTAAAATTCGTATTTAACCCTTTCGCGCCCGGAGCTTTTTTCGGTTATGCATTTTCGTTTTGCGCTCCCTGCCTTCAAACAGCCATAACTCTTTTATTTTTCTGTTCACATAACTGTATGAGGGCTTGTTTTTTGCGGGACAAGTTGTACTTTCCAACGCCACCATTTAATATTGCATATGGTGTAGTGGGAAGCGGGAAAAAAATTCCAAACCGGGTGAAATTGCAAAAAAAACGCTATTCCGCTACAGTTCTACGGGTTTCTTATTTACAGCGTTCGATGTGCATTAAAACTGATCCATTACTTTCATTCTACAAGTCAGTACGAATCCGGCAATACCTAATATGTATAGTTTTTCCTGCGTTTTCATAGTGATAAAATAATTAGAAAGTTGCCCTTTTTTTTTTTTTTTTTTTTTTTCTTTGTCAAATCTTGACCCCTATAACTTTTTGGTATTTATGTGTACAGAGCTGTATGGGGGCTCATTTTTTGCGGGACGATCTGAAGTTTTTATTGACACCATTCTGGGGTGTGTATGACTTTTCAATCACTTTTTATTTCATTTTTTTTAGAAAAAAAAAGCGACAAAAAACGGCAAATCGCCATTTGGACGCTTTTTTCCGCCACACAATTCGCCATATTGGAATTTTTTTTTTATATTTTAAAAGTACGGGCGTTTTCGGTCACGGTGATACCCATGATGTCTATATTTATTGTTATTTAGGTATTTATTTTTTACTTATACGGAAAGGGGGGTGATTTGAACTTTTACATCTTTTTTATTTTTTATATATTTTTTAACATTTTTTTAAAAAATTTTTTTACTATTGGAAAGCTCAAATATGGGCTTATATATTGTGGCTTTTTTTTTTCTTTATGAGCAATTATGGATTTTATAGACTCAGAAATCCATGAATTGCTCATTTCTTATCCTGGCCTGCCATCTAGTGGCCAGAATAAGAATTGCACTTTGAAAACTGTAATCCTCACCAGCGAGGATTACAGTTTTCTTATGGTGTACAGACACCCCGATTGGCCACACGGGGTGTCTGTACGGGTTGAGACGCAACTAGATGCCGTGATCACGTGTGATCACGGCATCTAATCTCCGAGGAAGACGCCGCCGATGGCGGTAAGTAGCGGCAAGTCTCTGCTGTTAGAAACAGCAAAGACTTGCCGGCCATGACGCCCGCCGCACCCGCGAGTGGGCGCCATGTGCCCGCATCGCCCCAGCGCCGTACATGTACGGCGCTGGGCGCGAAGGGGTTAAATAGTCCTCCTCATTATGATGTTCACATTTTGACATCATGAGACCAAGGCGACACCTAACAATTGATCAACAGCACCTCGCCATTGTGAGACTTCAAGCAGGATGTTTTCAGACATAAGTGGCCACTGAGCTTAAAGTGTCATCAGCAGGTTGCAACAGAGATACAGAGAGACTGGAAGAGTCACTGGAAGGCATAGAAGTGGACGTCCCTTGACCACATCCCACACTGATGACCGCTTCATTGTGAAAATGCCCTGCAGTAGCGAATAATGAATGCCACACAACTCCAGACACATTTAAGGGAGGTGAAAGGCACCCAAGTCTCACGTCAGACCATTCGAAACCGTTTACATCAGAGTGGTCTGCGTGCTAGACGTCTTGAATGGGCCAGGGAGCATCTACGCTGGACGAGGGACCAGTGGACCTCAGAGCTGTTCACTGATGAAAGTCAATTCATGCTCAGCAGAAATGATGGCCGCCAACAATGTTGGAGATATCAAGGAGAGCGCTATGCATCAGCCACTGTTGTCACCAGATGAGCCTTAGATCGTGGTGGTGTTACAGTGTGGACAGGTGTGTCTAGTCGATACAGAACTAGCCTACACTTTGTTAATGGAACAGTGACAGGCCCATACTATTTGAATAACATCATTAATCCAGTCACTGTGCCTCTGCATGAACAACACTGGCCTAATTCCACCTTCATGGATAACAATGCACTAGGTCATCGAGGTCACATCATTAGGGAACAGCTGCTGGAGACTGGGGTACCTCAAATGAAGTGGCCTGCACATTCTCCAGACCTAAATTCCATTGAAAACCTGTGGGATCTGCTGAGTCACTGTGTAGAGGCTCGTAACTCTGTACCCCAGAATCTCAATGACCTGAGGGTCACCCTTCAAGAAGAATGGGATGCCATGCCTCAGCAGACAATAAGTCGACTTGTGAACAGCATGAGACGTCGTTGTCAAGCTGTAATTGATGCGGAAGGCCACATGACAAGTTATTGAGACATTAAAATTTTTGTGGGGGTATACCCACCACTGTTGTTGGCTTTTGTTTCAATAAATTGTTTGAGATGAGGAAATCACCATTGCATGTTTCTACTTAAATGCCCTACTTTCATGACATGATATAATATCACTGTAGAGTAAACTTTTTGGTTTTCCAAAAATTTCACTCAAAAGCCAAATATCCCTAACTTTTTGTGAGTAGTGTATGTATGATATAATTATAAATGTATATACATCTTCTTGTAGTGATATGGACGACCATAACTTGGGCATATCCTAGAATACTAGAAGATACCTAGGTTATATCAGCATGGTCCATATCACTACAAGAAGATATATAACTTATACCAGCTGTACATATATAATTATATACAGGAGATACCCAGGTTATACCAGCATGGGCCATATCACTACAAGAAGATATATAACTTATACCAGCTGTACATATATAATTATATACAGGAGATACCCAGGTTATACCAGCATGGGCCATATCACTACAACAAGATATATAACTTATACCAGCTGTACATATATAATTATATACAGGAGATACCCAGGTTATACCAGCATGGGCCATATCACTACAAGAAAATATATAACTTATACCAGCTGTACATATATAATTATATACAGGAGATACCCAGGTTATACCAGCATGGTCCATATCACTACAAGAAGATATATAACTTATACCAGCTGTACATATATAATTATATACAGGAGATACCCAGGTTATACAAGCATGGTCCATATCAGTATATACAAGAAGAAAAAGCATACTAACTTTAGTCACGCTCTAAGGTGGTGCTGCCACCTCCCTGTTGCTACCGCAATGCTGAGTCCTCTTCCGCACGGAAAAAGAGGAGGCAGCAGCGCAGCAATATGGGGTAGATGGCGCCTGCGTTGAGCCCCACACTGAACGTCCTGACACAAGCGTCAGGACATTTTGAAGCACTGTTACACTGTGGGAGACACTGCTGCAAGTATGGGCGTTGCCATTGCGGTGAGTGGCACTAACTACTCACGCATATTACGGGCCACAAAAAACAAGGCTGCAGGCTGGGTTTGGCCCGTGGGCCTTGTGTTTAACACACGTGCCCTAGATTCACTACGTCTCAGTAACTTTGGGGCAATTACGCATGTAGAAATCATCCAGCAATTTAAACCCTTTCAAACTGTAGATGCGCTGATGAACCTAGGTCTTAAATCCAGACTATCCCAGCAGGCACACAGCAGGACGTTTACCTAGTGGGAACTAATGACACTGGCTAGTTTATTTGTGCACCATTAGCACAGACTGTTTAATGTAACCGCAATGTAAACCGTTTTATCTGTATTTAATGGGCCGAAGAGTTTCTCCTGAAATATCAAAAGGCCAGAAATCTTCCTAATATCCTCTAGGGGGCAGTACACACTCAGATATAGTGAGGAACATCTAACTATATCCATCAAGACTTTTCTTATTACATAAGCATCTTGATTCTTTCATGGACCAGAATTACAGCCGCTTAAATGCAATACTGTGGTATTATTTGAAACACACTTTCTTAAATCTTTTTGTCACTTTCTATAACTAAATTAGGAAAGGGGGACAGTCACGTGCAGTCTCATGCACCACAGCACCTTTTTCAGATGTCCAGAACACCTATAGCAGTTCCCTTATAATAGTATTAGTCAAAGTGACCTAAGGGTAAGTCCACATGGGTCGGATTTGCTGCAAAAAATCTTCCCAGCACATAATCAGCTGCATATTTGCATCAAATCTTGCAGAATCGCTTCTGTGGATTTCCATGTTGTTCCCCCTGGAGGGGATAAATAATGGGGTTTTACGTCTAGCACCCAACAGTGAGGGTATTATCATGAAGGGGTTCAGGCAGGAGTGCACCACCAATGAGGCCAGGTAAGGCGATCGCCTCAGGCAGCACCAGGTAGGGGCAAGAAGAGGGCAGTGGAAGGGCCATGGGTAATGATGGCTTTCTTTGCGGCAAAGGGGTCAGGTTAAGAAATTGGCATTGGGGGGGCAGTTGCCATTTCAGTTTTTGCCTCAGGCAGCAGAAAGGCTAGGTGCACCCCTGAGCGCAGGCGTACGCACACACACACTGGAGGAAGGGATCACTCAGGTAAAGTCAACAGGGCAGAAAGCCAGCACTACCCGGCAATAATCAACAACCATTTCTGATTGTCAGAGGCAGACTGGGAACTTAAATTTGCCTTAAAAAAAACACCTAAAATTAGCTCCATATTGTAGGTGGCTCCAAATTGAAAGAAGGTGGAGCAGCACAAGTAGGAAGGGACAACAGAAGCAGGCGGGGCCAGCAATACCGTAGTGCAGTACAAAATACTGTCACAGCAGAACCATATACCACAGTGCAGCACAAAATACTGCTACCCCCACTACAGTATTCAAGTGTATTACCGTTGTGAGGATTTGACTTCAGGAGGGCACCTGCGGGTGCTGGTCAGGTGCATAAATACCTGATGCTCCTAGAGCAGCATGAGGCGTCGGGCTGCCACCTGGGCATTGGCCCACTGGGAAATTTCCATGTAGGGTCTATGGCCAATCAGGGAGAAGGTTTCTCCCTGGCTGTGACGCTCTCCGCTGCGATTAGACAGCGCTACAGCCAGGGAGAAGGAGGCGCTCATTGAGAAACCCTGGCGTCTCCTCCCTGTTCCGATGCTATGCATTAGCATAGCACGCGCCACAATTTTACATGGGCACAGCGGGCGAACGGAGCGGCGCCCGCAAAAAATAGTAAGTGCCCTGACCTCCACCGTACATGCCCATCATAACCTGGTACTTAGTTTACAGTGTCAGGACCCATGAAAGGTCCTCTTTAAGAAAATTGTATTATATATTATTTTATTCATTGATTTCATAACCTTTCATTTACCTGAATCGGTCTTGGCTTTATAATGACATCTCCATATTTTCCTTCATAAAGCCTCTCTTCCACCTTCAGATATTCCACCACAAATCATCCTCTGCTATTTTAACACTGGCTCAGGGAACGTTGTCGTTGCCTTTGCCATGTCACCAGCATCATACTTGCCAACATTGTAAAATATTCATATCCTATATATACCCTAAATAATAAATGCTATATAACATGACAGCATACAGATGTATGTGAGGTGGATTGACTTTTGGACATTGAGGCTAGGATTGTAGCTGAAGTAGCAATCCCATCTGTGTACTGGTGCCTGAGGCCCCCCCAAAGACTTTTCTGCTAAATATGGGTTTTATATTTTTGATATGTTAAAGGAGTTATCCCATGAATAACGTAAAAAAATAAAATCAGACATGACAATCTCTTTCTAACAATGCTAGAACCAGCTCTGTACCTCACATGGATCCAGACATCTCCCCATTCATTGCTCTGCTAGATTTATATCAAGCTGACAGCTCAAGGGGAGTGTCTTTTACACTGCAGCTCAGGGGGCGTGTCTCAGCTCTCCCTATCACAGCTCAGGGGGCGTATCTCAGCTCTTGCTTTCACAGCTCAGGAGGCAGTTGAAGGATGAAACTGAGCATGTGCGGCCATCTCAGTGAGGCGGTCAAATAAATAAGAAATTAAGTGGCACTATACAGATACATGTTATTGAATAACTCAGTAGCTACACCAATTTTTTAATTACATGCAATTACAAAAATATTCAGATCCAGGTGCTGGTTTGAAAACTACAGAATATTTTTCGTGGGCCAACCCCTTTAAGCAATTATAGTACAAGTCTGATTATTAGATTTGCCAAATGATCAGACTGATTAGTGTTTTTTTATAGTAGTGGACACACGAACAGAGGTTTTTACAGTTCGTAGAGTCTTCTGAAGGTCGTTCACTGGGGTTCTTTGTCACCTGTCTCAGGATTGCTAATTGGACTCTTGGAGTGATCAGGGTGCCAACAGTTATAATAATAATAAATAATAAGAATAATCTTTATTTCTATAGCGCCAATATATTTTGCAACACTTTACAATCATAGGGAACATATACAAACCAAATCAATGTTCTGTTTTTCCCCACAGAATACGTATACTGGCAGAGATTAGTAGAGGATTGGCTCTAGGTGTGCCTGGTACTACTGTGGCCTGAGTGACAGCCGAGACATCCTATGGATATGCAACCTGTGTTTTGGTCCCATGGAGCGCCGAGTCCATGGACCTATTAGGTTCTGATCCAGGAACTCGGCACTCTATTTAAATCCCCTACTGGCAATACACCTTTGCCAGTGATAGTCATTGACTAACTAGCTCTGCTCTTGGTTGGTTTGGATTGCTTCCTCAGCTTACCTTTGACCACTCTCTGTCTCATGTTTTAGTACTATAAGTGATTAGTGTAAGTGGCTCACCTCCCTACCAGCTATGTATAGGTGCTCTTGACTTATTGACACACCCTGTCAAAAACGTTTCAAATATTAATTTAATAAAATAGTCAGGCACTCTAACACCTGTAGTAGCTCCAATACACTATGATTTATTAACATAACAATAAAATCATACAGCATACAAATATCTGGATATCCCATAAAAACACTTGTCTATGTCCCTGTATTCACTATATACTTAGCAGACACGACATATATCAAAAGCACTCTTCTTTATACAGTATATCTCATACCATATATAGAAAGGTAATTAGGATTAAAATCGCTGATTTCCTATCCCTTATATAGATTCCAGTGCTATAGACCATTATTAGAGATGAGCGAATCATTCAAAAAATTATTCACCGAACATTCGCCGAAGTTTTCCTAAGATTCGTAAATTCGATGAATAGATTAGTTGTATTTGCGTACAAAATATACGTTATTATGTGATATTAGCGAACATTTGCGCACTAATAACGAACGTTCATTTAAAAAATGTACGCAACTTCTTAGAAGACGTACGCAAATTACGAATACTCAGCGTACTATTGTCTACGCGATTACGTAATACGCAGGCATGCACGATGAGAGGCTGCGGCGTGCACTCCTCAGAGGCAGAGCGAATATTCGAAAATGGCATCCAGGCGCTCCTCATCATTTTGAAATTCCTGATCCGGGTGATGGACCGCCAGGATTACGATGGCACGCACCGCCACCCGAACCAGCATAAGAAGGAGGTGATCCAGCAGGTGATCCAAGGCCTGCGCCATCGTTTCCACACCGTGCGGACCCGTGGCCAGATCCAGCGGAAACGGTCCAATCTGAAATTCAAATGCCCAGAGCGGCTTAATGAGATCCGCGCAGAGATACGGCAGGGTGGGTAACAAAATATTTGATAAGTAAAAACATGTAAAAAAAATAGTGTACTGTATTGTATATATACCAGCAGTCACTGCGAATAATGAAAAAAAGTATAGAAAGACAACGTGGTCCTGCATAGTGCGCTGCAGTAATTTTGTTTCATGCTAGGCAATGCCTCTAACTCTCGACCCAAACAACTTAAGTGAAGGTATTCTAGTCATTATTGTTAATGGTGCTGGCCGTTCTCCCGTTTGTGTCATGCAAATGCACTAGTTCGAAAGAAAGTACCCTTATATGCCCCTTCATAGTTAGCGCTTCCTCCTCCTACACACAGACTCAAAGACGTGCCCATGCTGCAGCTACTGTCAGTGGGCGATATCCAAAGTATTCCTACCGCCCACTTCCAGCTGACGTGGAGTCAGCCAGCGCGCTATTTGCTGCTTCATGTAGTGCAGCAAGCGCTGGCCTGTGTGGCTGCTACTGCCAAGACAAACTAAGTCTAACACTGCATGGCAGCGTTTCACCTGGCACATGTGATATCAAGGAGCGGGGGTAACTCGCTGCCCTGACGCTCCAGCAGGCGGACCGTGGAGGTGGAAGTGGATAGTTGTTGGGTGGTCTGCTGCAATCCTGGCTGGAAAGCACGTGGAGGTGCCAACAGCAATTGACCGGGTTGCTGGGAGGGGGGGGGGTGTTCCTGCCTCGCTGCCACTAAATACATTCAGCCAGTGGGCAGTAAAGGACATGTATTGCCCCTGGCTGTAAGCACTGCTCCAGGTGTCCACCGTGACGTGCACCGTGCTGCAGAGAGACAGCTGCAGGGAGCGTCCAATATTCTCTGCCACGTGGGAGTAAAGGGCGGGGATAGCTTTGTTGGAGAAGTAATGCTGGCTAGGGACCTGCCAGCGTGGCTGAGCGCAAGCCATTAGCTCCCTAAAAGCTGGGCAGTCAACCAGCTGGTACGGCAGAGACTGCACAGCCAACAACTTTGTCAGGTGACCATTCAGTTTGCGCACTGTCGGATTACATGTGGCGGAAAACTGCTTCCTGGCCACGCACTCGGCAATGGACGGCTGCCGAATGAGAGGAGGTGGAGAAATGCACGCACTGGGCGACGATGAAATGGATGTACTAGTTACACCCCTGGATGCGTGCTGAGCTATGGCCCTGGATGTGGCCTGCCTGACAGAAGGGACCCCGGGAGAAGTAACCAGCTCTTTAGTATTAATGGGCTGCTCTAAATTGCCAGCATGACGCCGCTTCAAATGGTTCCACAGAGCAGTGGTCCCGACATTTGTGGCTTTCCCACGGCTCAATTTCTGTTTACACAAATTACACGTGGCCATACTGCTATCCCCCGGCAGAGTGATAAAATACTTCCACACACCCGACGTGCGCCCTCCACAGCTGGCCAAGCTTGTAGCCCTTGCACGCTTCCACCCTGGTGCCAGCCCCACTATATTTGGGGTCTCGCTAGTTCCCAGGGAAGCACTAGCCCTGGGCCTAACTCGCCTCTGCCCTCTGTTGCTGCCACTACTAGTACCACCCTCCTCCTCTGAGCTCAAATCCTCCTCACCAGCCCGATCCGCCTCCCAGGTCCTCCGGTCTAACACATCAGATTCATCATCAGACTCCTCCACAACACATTTTTGGGAATGCAAATTAGGCTGCTCCCCACCAACTGACAATTCCGGGCAGTCCAAACTCTGACTGCCCTCTAAGAAATCCTCAGGAAGGCTGTCCTCTATAACCGCCGGATTATAAGGTGGGCTTCGGTGGCTTCTTTTTTTAGAAATTGCAGAAGGGACACTACTAGGAGGGAGCACTGAAGCTCGAGAGGTGGCAGAAAATGAAGGGGTTTGCTTGAGTGGAATGGTGGAGCAGGACAAGTCTGACCCCTGGCTACATATGGATACTGTATGAGCAGATGACAGCAGATCATCCGGCTGAGACTAAGATGAGCGTGCCATCCACTCCACTACCTCATCTACTTTCTCCTCCACTACAATTTTGCGCGTCAGTGGGTTAGCCTGGTGGAACAACGGCCAAGTATTGCAAATACTACTAGTAGATGCTTCAGCTACAGGTCTTTTGGCACTTCTGCCCTGTGCCACCTTCTCCTTTTTTTAAAGCTCAAAGTCTGGCTGGAACTGGACCTCTTTTGCTATCCATTCCAGACATTTTTCAATTCACTCTGTGGCCCTGCAGCTGGTCTTTGTCCCTATCTCTCCCTGTCTCTCTCTCCCTGCCTAATTAATTACTAGCCCTGAACTGGCCCTGCATTTGCCCTGCAGTATCCCTGATATGTGTAATATGGATTCCCAGAGCAATTACACCCCAATTTTCACAACACAGGTCTCAGAGTCTCAGAACTTCACACACAGTGCTTCTGCTCGTCTCAGCAGTTGCAGCAGAAGTGATGCGTCATTGGCTTACCGAGCCTGAGCCAATCAGAGCAAGCCCTGCCCACTAGGTCAGGTGACCGCTTTCTTCCCGGGCTTTTGCGCACGATAAACGAACTAGCGAGTAAAATTTCGCTAATGAATTGAAATCGTACGCAACAGCGTATACAGAAACTTATACGTAACAATAGCGTATAATTTATAGGACAAACTACGCAGCGAATGCGTACAAAGCCAAAGCGAATCACCTAATATTCGGATTCGCTTCGCAGCTAAAAAATCCCAAGATTCGATACGAATCAACGAATCAATTCGCTCATCTCTAACCATTATAGTCATTTAATTCCTTTCTATAAGGAATATAGAGAGGAATTAAATGACTATAATGGTCTATAGCACTGGAATCTATATAAAGTTTTTTATTCCTTATTATTTCTTATTTTTATTCTTATTTTACTAAATCATAGTGTATTGGAGCTACTACAGATGTGCCTGACTATTTTATTTAATTAATGTTTTAGTACTATGTTTCTCACCTGGTTCTGACATCGATCTGGCTATTTGACTACCCCCTGTCTTGCAATTTGGTACTGTTTTGTCCACTCGGTTCCAACCCATTTCCGTACAACTCTGTCACTGTGTTATTCTTTCTCTGTGTGTGTATGTCTTGCACTTTAGCAGAGTAAAGAACGTTGTCCAGTTGCAGACTTGCCGCCTAGGGTTTGCACGACAAGTAGGCAGGGAGAGCAGGCAGGGTTCCAGTAAGGGCTCACTGTCTGTGTATTCCTGCCAACTTCATAGTTTAACTACTCTAATTGTAAAGAACCTTTTACTTTATTGATGTTAAAATCGCTTTTCCTCCACACATAAAGAATGGATAGGCAGACTGGGAACTTAAAGTGGCTCTGGAAAAAACCTAAAAGGCGTGCCCAAATTGACAGAAGGCAAGGCAACACAAGTTGGCAGGGGCAACAAAAGTAGGCAAATCCAGCAGTACCATAGTGCAGCACACAATACTGCCTCAACAATACCAAATATCACTAGCACAGTGGAGCACAAAATATGGTAACCCACACCACAGTATTCAACGGTACAATGGTGATACAGTTGAGCATTGATTAATGCTTAGAGTATCAGACCATTATGTACCTGACCGGCAGCCCTGGGGCTGGCTTGGCTAGCCGTGAGCATCAGCCCACAGGGAAATTTCCCTGTAGGATTTATGGCTAGTCCATCCCTGAAAGAATATCCCCTGGTACTTTGTTATGTCCTTGGAATGAATAAATCCTGTGCAGCAGGGAGACGTTGACTTGCTGTCCCACCATTTAACACTATGCAGGGCCATATTTTGTATTATTTCCATAAATCCCTCCAGCACCTGGCAGACATACTTACTGAAGGGAAAGATATGGACAGGGTTGGACTGACCTGCTGGAGTACCAGAGGATCCTCCGGTAGTCTCTAATACCATAATGGACTCCAAATATCCAGGAGAAAAAAACATTTGGATCCAATCACTAGCCTATAGGGACTCTTTCTTTGATTCATAGCCTTTTAAACTTTATTGATGATTTAAGGTCTCAAGAATAATTTCCTCTGGTAGGTCCAAGGAACCCTGGTTTGACACTGGGCATGGGCAGAACGGAGGGAGATAGAGCAGAGGTGCTCCTCCCCCATCTCTGCAGCTCTTGTTACTGGGGTCTGGTCTAGAGGTTATGTATTTGTGTAGAGGGTCTCATTTTGTATTTATTTGGTTCTGTTCTGGGGTCTGTATTTGTTAACAGGGTCTGATCTGGGATCTTTATTCTGGGGAACATATATATTGAGGGGTGTTTGGTTGAGGGGACTAATGTTATTTTTGAAGATTTCATGTATTCTGAGGTCTGTTTTTATTCAGGGTCTGATGTGAATTATGTACTTTTTCTGGGGTCTCTATTTATTTAAGAGGTTTGGCCTGAGATCTATACTCAGGGCGAGATTCTCAAATAAAGTAGTGTACCATTTGTACAAACGGTGGTTGCTACATTTGTATCCTAGCCAGAGGGAGGCCAAAATGAAAGGGGAAAGTGAATTTCTTCAATCAGATGTGAAGTCACCAATGAGTCAATGCCTATAAAATTCCTGAACAGATTGAATTGTTTTGTTTTGACATTTTTAATTGTCTGCAAAGACACTGGAAAATATTAATGTTTTGAAGGTTGAACTCATGAAATTTATGCACCGAACCATCCAATGTGTTATTTTGCGTTACTTTGTCACGAAGCGCATTTATTTGTAAGTAATTGGTGCAATGACAGGGACCAACAATTGCGCCGCCCCCCCTCCCCCCATTGTATCCCTCAGATGCCACGCTCATAGCTGATTGCAGAATCTAACAGCAATAATACAGTGTCAAATTTTTTTTTTAAATGTATAAAATCATACTTACCTCGTCCATTTGATCACGAAGAGCAGGCCGCCGCCATCTTGATTGAAGATCTAGGGCGAAATCTCTTGCACGTCTTGATGACGTCATCACGTCGGCCAGCAGGGTGATGTCATGCATTACCCTGCACGGGATTTTGTGCGAGATCTTCAAGATGGTGGCAGCTGGCTCTTCTCGCTTAAATGGATGAGGTAAGTATATATTTTTTAATTTTTTACTGACATTCAGGGAAAATCGATTTGCTACCACAAAGCACAAGGAAATTCAGCTTTGTGGCAAATTGAATTTTTCCACAAATTCGGATCGAATTCCACTTCGTGGAACACTAATTACAAGTTACAGGTTCTGCTAATGTGAGACTGGTAGCCGTTCCTAAATATGTCAGATCAACTCCTTGTGAAAAGTTCAGTACCAGACCGCTTTCATACTATACATTACCACTTACATGTAGACCCCATATGTACCCTTCCCACTAGAGATACTCCTTGTTTGATTATATTTTCTTCAGGCTACTTATCTGACCTCCATGTTGTATTGTTCAATACAGACAATGTCGACCTGTAAACCATCCAGTAAATTCCCATTTGTTTGCGGTCTGGTCTCAGGGGAGTACAAAGGGGAATCTGGTCTCGGGTCTATATCTTTAGGAGGTTTGGTGTGTGATCTATATTGATTTATGGAGTCTGATTTGTGGTTATAGTCATATTTGGTATGCTGAAGGGGGTCAGGGGTCGGGTATTATTTGTGGTTTCAATGCCCATAGGTTGAGGTGTGTCCATTATAATTGGGGCAGGTCACAAGAAACAAATATTGCATGGAATCCCCTCTTCAGAATATTCCTGATGTCCTTTCTTAAGCATGTGAGCCTTTACATATTTTTTTTAATAATAGTCTCTGCTGCACTACATAGTGAACTGAAAAAAATGCTGGAGTGTTTTTTTTAAGTACTGCATTCGAGGTGAGACATCCCCTTTAAAGGGACTGTCCATCACTGAATAAAAAGATTAGTTGAAAAGGGAAGGGGTCTCTCAGGCTTCCTGTGCAAGTTGTGGATTATGTCCATTTTTGTATGCTGAGATTCTCGTGCGGAAAAACCACAGTGTAATACAGTACCAGCAAGTGTGGAAACTGACCTGCAGTGTGGATTTTTAAATCTGCAACATTTCAATTCTTTGTGCCGTTCTTTTGTGCAAATTTCACCCATTTTAATGCAACTGTAAGATCTGCAGCAAAAACGCAAAATACAATATAGCCCCCATCCATGTGCAGGTAGCCTTAAACAGGAATCTCTCCGTTCCAACCAAGCCTCTAACTGTTTCTGCCATCCACCATCTTCTTCCCCTCCCTGTTATACTGTTGTATGCACCAATTTTTATACCAATTACCAAAAACGATGCAGTGGTCTACAAAAGAGCCAACTAGCCATTTTAGTAAGAAGCTACAAAGGGGACCACTACCATTATCTACGTTATCATTAACTCAGTAAAGGAAGTAGATGGTGAGTATTATGCTGCATCTTGGATGCATCTTGCCTGGGCAAGATTGAAAGGAACAGGGATTTTGTGGTTTGAAACTGCAAATCATGTACCACATTTTAGAAGACCAGCAATTATTTCTTATTGCTAGTTTTATTGAAGATAAAACATGCTGAAAAGTCATGTATAAAGGTTGGGAGGCTATTTCTCCTGATGCTTGTCTTGATGTGATACAGTATGCAGTATGTTCCTTACAGTCACTGTAGTCAATTCCATCCTGACCCGTACATGTGGCAGAACACAGAGATCAATGTCCACTCTTGGCCTTAGCTCTAGTCAAGGAGCAGAAATGGCTTGGCGTTGATCTATGAAACCCAGTAGTAGAACAAGATGTACTAGACCAATTGCTTAAATTACACATAGTTTGTATTAACCTGCATGAATCAAAACACATAGGGAGAGCAGATCAATCACAACTCCCATGGATAATATCATGCTCCTGAGTTTCATTAGGATCAATAAGTCAGGTTGGAAAATCTAAGCAGTTCAATTGCCAGTTGGCACATTTTCATGAACATGCCCAATTGTGTTGATTACTATTAGCAATTTATATCAAAATGTCATAAAAAAGGGATCTAGGTTGGTGGGTATTATGGATTCCACAATCACTGCTGCACTGTTTGCTTCTTGATCCCATTAGTAGTGGAGTTCCATTTTTATTCAAAAGTGTCCCTGGCCAGAAGGATTATAGGGGTCTTGCAACATGCTAGCTAGAAATTACACAACGTAGAACACCATAACAAAGTTCCTCTTGCTCTACCTCACATTCTCTACAGGATATCTGTGAATGGACGTAGCAGTAGTAGAGAGTCTATGTTCTACTGATGGAGCGAGGAAGACAACCACAGAAAATCTCAATGTCTTGCAGCTGCCATGCTCTACCACCCTATTCACTTCCACTTGGGATTTGGTTAATATGTTTATACTGCCTCCAAGGATTTAGTTTAAGGTCCTTGTTAGGTGGCTATTATGGCCACATATTAGATTCTTTTTTATAACCACAACCACTGAACCCTTTTGGGCACTACCGAACAAAACTTTGGTTATATACATACATACATACATACATGCTATGGCTGTCTATGCTCATTTAAGTAGAACTGCAATAACCAAGTGGTTCACTAATAAAAAGGTTAATGCTTTAGTTTATCATTAGAATTGTCTCATGATTCATAGTTCAAACTATATACTTCATGCACTATGGGCTCCAGAAGGGGAGAAAATAGTTAAATGGCAGTCATTACAGTTGGGCTGGACCTGCCTTCCCTCTCGTGTGATGTGGCTGATGCCCAGAGGAGTCTAGCTACGCCACAGAGGAGTTTAGTTAAGCCTTTGAATCTGAGCGCAGCCTGTGAACTTTGCAGACTGCCAGAAAAAGCAACTGTACTGAGAACCAACCTCTTGAGGTTGAACAGAACAGACATTTACAGGAGGTTTAGAACCATTAAGGGAGAGTGCGTGGACTAGACAGCAAAGGTAATGCACTTACAGAGCTTTAGACTTTGCTGCCCATGGTTAGAGTTAATTGCTTCTGGCTCCCACCACACTTCTGAAATGCTTAAAATATGGCAGGGTGGACAGCAAATCTACTAAATCAACGGTGGGTGCGCATCTCCTGGGAAAGTGGTAACTTTCCCGTATTACATAGGGTAATCCACATATAAAGAAAAAAAGGGGGTGGAGACAGCATGTCCTTTTGTTGGAATTTATTCTGGAATAATTTCCAACAAAATGACGTGTTGTCTCAAACCCTTTTTTTCTTTATATGTGGATTACACTTCTGAAATGGACTGGCCACCCGATCTAGGACTCCACCCTGCAATTTGGGCATTGCAGATATATGGAAGTACTTGCACGCATGTGGTCAATTGGGAAGATCGCCTTGTGTATATAGAGAGAGACTGAGAGGGGATTATCATACTGCCTGTCCCTGCACATAGCCTTTGGGAAAAGACTGCTTTGTGATACCTCAGAACTGTACTTTCTGCTGATATTTGTACTGTGCCACCCATCATCCTTAGTAAAGTAACCATAATCTAGCTGGCCTGACTACTGCCTCCATCATCTGTTAGCCCAAGCACCAGTCCTCCAGCCTTGTACCCTGGCCAACCATCCACCATCAAGGGCATCCCAACTTCCACCAGGCAGGAGCCCCAAGTCCAGAGTGTGCTTTGTGGGGAACAAAGGGTGCGCCCCTCCCTCTATCCACTGCAGCCATGGCCACCATGAAGATTACTACCCTCCTCATTGCTACCGCAGCCTCATTCTCTCCACTCTTCACCAGCGCATTTCCCCCCTGAGTGACGTACTCACTGCAGAACCACTGTAATACAGACCCTAATATGTAGTCCGATTATTGCCATTTGAAATTAACCTTAAAGGGAACCTGTCATCCCCGAACCACCCCCTGAACTAGAGTAAGTGTTGTATAGTGTAAGTGATGCTGAATCCAAATATGTAAGTTTTATCTTCATACTCACTTTCATTCCGACCCTGTGCTCTGACAAACCTGCAGTAAAATGCACTCACTGGACTCTTCTTTGAGTCCTCTCCATTATATGAGTGAGCACTGGAGTCCAGTGAGTGCATTTTACTGCAGGTTTGTGGGAGCACAGCGTCAGAATGGAAGTGAGTATGAAGATAAAACTTACATATTCAGATTCAGTATCACTTACACTATACAACGCTTACTCTAGTTCAGGGGGTGTTTTGGAGATGACAGGTTCCCTTTAAGTCCCATACACACAGCAGTGCCATGTGTTGGTGTCTGTGTGAAGCTCCCAATGTCACCATATTATGGGCTCATTCTTCCTAGAAGCAATGCTTATAGTATCCAATAGATATACAGACTGCATGCCTCCCAACAGTCCTGGATCCAGCAGTACAATCCTGAATTTCAGTTTCTGATAGCATGTTCCAATTTCAACTGTATCTGCATCCTCAGAACACACATACAGTTGAATACAATAGTGAAGCAGGGAGTGGTCAGTTTCCAGCTCCACCATTCCCCGCTGCCTGTGGTTCAGTGCAGGCAGGCGTGATACAGTGACGTGATCGCATGCTGTGTGCTGAGCTACAAACAGAGAAAACTATAGACCAGTGCAGACATGTTCAGCACCATTTGTCAATGGAATGTGGGATAGGTGTGTATTCAATTTGGAGGTCCTGAGGGGGTGTATAGGGGCACTTAAGGGGCCTCATACTGTATGAGCGGAAATTATGGGCAGCATCATCGTGTGTACTGGGAACTTAAAGGGAACCTGTCATCACCTTTATGCTACCCATACTAACGGTAGAATAAAGTAGAGACAGGTGAGTTGATTTCAGCGGTCTGTCATTTATAAGTTAAAAGTAAGTGGTTGCCGAGAACCAACATCACAAACATTGCAGACTGGGCCTGGAAAAGAGTCAAATCTTCATGAGAAGAGTCATGGTTATTCATGAATTCCTGCTCTCCCTGCCCAACTGCTGATGATTGACAGTCTTCTACTTAGTTTTATCTCTTTCTGTCTAGGAGAGAACTGCCAATCATCAGCAGATGGGCGGGAGTGCAGGAGATTAGGAATAACCATGACTCTTCTCAGGTAGATTTGACTCTTTTCAAGGCTTAAGCTGCAATGATTATGATGCTGGTTCTCGACAACCATTTACTTTTAGCTCATGAGTGACACACCGCTGAAATCAGCATTTCTGTCACTATTTTATACTGCCCTCAGTGAGGGCAGCATAAAGTTGATGACAGGTTCCCTTTAAGGGAGCACCTACAGTAGGTAGGGGGAATTATACTGTGTGTGGAGGCACTAAGGAAAGGTCATACTATGTTTGGAGCACTAAAGGGGCATTTGACTGTGTGGGGTCCTGAGAGGGTATCATACAGTGTTAGGGTACTAAGAGTACATCATTACTTACTAAGGGGACATCTAAGGGACAAAGAGGTTTGGGCGGGATTAGACACGTATAAAGAGGCATTGGGTTGAGTTCGAGGCAGGGCTTAGTGTAAAAAAATGCATTGGCATGCTGGCATTTCCTCTCCATAGGGTATTCAAAAGGTGGGAGGTATGCAGTACAGTGTCTTTGGGTACGGTGTTATGGCTTCCTTATACAATATGCATGAGGCGCCATTTGTTCACAGTGTGTTTGTGTTTGTGACACTAAATGCATTTTGTATAGACAAAATTCATTTTGTAGAATTCTATGTCACAAAATTATTTTATGTGTGAGAAAATTACATACTGTGTCTCAAAATGACATTCTTTGTCAGGAAATTAACAGTATTGTATTTTGTGGCACATAATTCATTTTGTATCATCTTATTTTCATACAGAATGGTATTTTGTGACACAGAATGTAATTTTGCTGCACAGAATGTAATTTTGTGACACAGAATGTCATTTCGTCACACAGAATTTTATTTTGTTGCACAAAATGTCATTATGTCGCACAGAATGTCATTATGTTGCACAGAATGTAATTTTGTGACATAGAATTCTATAAAATGAATTTCGTCGATACAAAATGCACTTTGTGTCAAAAAATGCACTGTGAACAAATGGCACCTCACAGCCCCATAGTTACATGGAATTCATTTTGTGGCATAGAATTCATTTTTTGTCACAAAATTAACAGAATTGTATTTTGTGACAAGGAATGTCTTTTTCTGCCTGTAGCATTTATGCTTGATAGTTGTGGATCATATAGCTATAAACTGGAGGGCATCTTCCCCGGGGCAATACCTGGATTTTCAGCTTTTGAAGCTTCACTATAAAATGGATTGGTAAGGGAGTATGTAGTACCCCAGATCTGATTCTTCAGAGAGAAATTCTCCATTTATCCTCAGATTCCAGCCTTGAGATTCCAAACAGTAGAGTGACCTGCTACTTCTGCATCTACAGTGACAGCTGTAAGGTAAGGGACTACAGCCAAGACATCCAACACTAAATAACTACTAGGCCAGTTCTAGTACTAGGTAAGTTCTGAATTTCTACCAACCAACCAACCTGCCGCTATATCCTTGCTCGTGCCATATTAGATTTGCACTTAAAGGCATTCTGTCAGCACGATTTTGCATATAAAGGTAATGCCACTACTGGATTCAGCTGAGCACGTTGAATTCAAAAATGTTATTATTACAGTTCCTAGTAGTAGATTTAATGCTGAAAAAACGTTTTTTATAATGTGTCAATCACTCACATAAGGAGCCCAAGGGGATGTGCCCAGCCGCGTTCGAGCCCGGGCTCGCCGAGACAGTTGGAGCCCAGGACCGCCCACCTCATTAATATTCACTTCACTGCTTCCAGCAGTGAAGCTCCGTCATCGTTGTAATCCTGCGCAGGCGCAGTACCTCAAGTGGTCTGCGCTCGTGCGGTCTGCGGGCATCGGCCTCAGAGAAGGTACTGTGCATGCGC
This sequence comes from Rhinella marina, assembly GCA_900303285.1. Classification (NCBI taxonomy): domain Eukaryota; kingdom Metazoa; phylum Chordata; class Amphibia; order Anura; family Bufonidae; genus Rhinella; species Rhinella marina. Next base: position 741,635 of record ONZH01011722.1, on the reverse strand, counting down.
GGGATTACAACGATGACGGAGCTTCACTGCTGGAAGCAGTGAAGTGAATATTAATGAGGTCGGCGGTCCTGGGCTCCAACTGTCTCGGCGAGCCCGGGCTCGAACGCAGCTGGGCACATCCCCTTGGGCTCCTTATGTGAGTGATTGACACATTATAAAAAACGTTTTTTCAGCATTAAATCTACTACTAGGAACTGTAATAATAACATTTTTGAATTCAACATGCTCAGCTGAATCCAGTAGTGGCATTACCTTTATATGCAAAATCGTTCTGACAGACTCCCTTTAAAGCCTGCTACTGTATGTATTTCAAGTTCTACATTGCACATAGTAAAAATGACATTATTTTATTACATTTGACACTGGCCTCATTCTTCTGTACTATAATTCCACTGCACCGATCCCCAGAGAGCAACAACCTGAGGGAGTACAGCGGGACACAGCACTTCATCAAGGCCACCATGACTCCCTTCTTCTACATGGCTCCTCCAGTGGTCGCTGTACCTGTACTAACGATAACATGCGTATTCTTCAGCTACATACTTTATATACTGGAAGTATACAGTCGAGTCACATTATCATGACCACATCCTACATCCACACATATCCCTCCTTGCTTTCAAGGGTAAAAGGGGCGACTTATCAGAGTTTCAAAAAGAGAAGATTATTGGCTTTCAGGCCAAGGGTGGCAGTATTTCTGAAACTGCGCAGTTTGTGAATTGTTCTCGTGCTGCTGTTGTGAAAGCGTATCACGAGCAGACAAATGTTGCCATTGCAAATAAGAGACATAGAAACTGCGGACCCATGGTCCACTGAAGTAAACATCGGCTATGAAGGCGTGCGAGGGCAGACTGACACGCTACAGTGGAGCAACTCACAACCAAAACACACCAGTGGTCTGCTAGACTTGTGTCTAAAACAACTGTTTAGCAAACCCTATTGCATATGGGCTCTGAAGCAGACAGATGGTCTCTGCACCTCTGCCAACGAATTGGCAGAAAAAGCCTAAATTTTCACAGAGCAGGGGGTATCTGCAAATGGTTTGTAATATAATATTCTGTTATGTATTGTTATGTTATGTAAGGTACCCATCATAAATATGTATTGATAGGACAGCCAGCCCTTGTAGGAGGTTAGGTGTGGGCTGGCACCACCCCTACTTTTGGACACAGTCTAGTGTTACAAAGGAAAAAAACAAGACAGTGCAGCAGCACTCTGCAAACACAAATAATGTACAATAATGCCATAGTCATAAAACATTTTGGTACTAGTACTATGCTTATTTTGCAAAATTGAGAATCTTGGCAAATCATTTTGTACAAAATATTTGAGCCCATCTGCCATACGTCAAGGCGTTCTCTTTCAGACGGGAACCTAGCGCTAATTTCTACCTGTTATGTGCCATAATGGCCACCATAAAATTCAGGGAGTGCTGGTTCCTCATGCATGCTGGGTCCACTCTGCCTTTGCCATTTTAGGTGCCTTAAAGGCCTCCATTGTATCCAGGAATGCAGGTACCAACATGCATGCTGAGCCCACTCCATACCTCTCCTGGTGCTTCACAGCTTCCAATACATATACTGAGAGCAGGACACAGTTTTATACTTACTCTGATTAAAATCAGCCTATGAGGCAGACAGGCTTATCAGGAGTGCAAGACTGGCTGGAGTAGCCACACCTCCAGATCAGTATAACTGCAAAAAAAGGGGGTCAGCCAGCACATCCAAAGTGCAGGTGCACGCTGCCATGGCTAGAGACACAAAGGAAAAAAACAAGACAGTGCAGCAGCACTCTGCAAACACAAATAATGTACAATAATGCCATAGTCATAAAACATTTTGGTACTAGTACTATGCTTATTTTGCAAAATTGAGAATCTTGGCAAATCATTTTGTACAAAATATTTGAGCCCATCTGCCATACGTCAAGGCGTTCTCTTTCAGACGGGAACCTAGCGCTAGCACATAACAGGTAGAAATTAGCGCTAGGTTCCCGTCTGAAAGAGAACGCCTTGACGTATGGCAGATGGGCTCAAATATTTTGTACAAAATGATTTGCCAAGATTCTCAATTTTGCAAAATAAGCATAGTACTAGTACCAAAATGTTTTATGACTATGGCATTATTGTACATTATTTGTGTTTGCAGAGTGCTGCTGCACTGTCTTGTTTTTTTCCTTTGTGTCTCTAGCCATGGCAGCGTGCACCTGCACTTTGGATGTGCTGACTGACCCCCTTTTTTTGCAGTTATACTGATCTGGAGGTGTGGCTACTCCAGCCAGTCTTGCACTCCTGATAAGCCTGTCTGCCTCATAGGCTGATTTTAATCAGAGTAAGTATAAAACTGTGTCCTGCTCTCAGTATATGTATTGGAAGCTGTGAAGCACCAGGAGAGGTATGGAGTGGGCTCAGCATGCATGTTGGTACCTGCATTCCTGGATACAATGGAGGCCTTTAAGGCACCTAAAATGGCAAAGGCAGAGTGGACCCAGCATGCATGAGGAACCAGCACTCCCTGAATTTTATGGCACATAACAGGTAGAAATTAGCGCTAGGTTCCCGTCTGAAAGAGAACGCCTTGACGTATGGCAGATGGGCTCAAATATTTTGTACAAAATGATTTGCCAAGATTCTCAATTTTGCAAAATAAGCATAGTACTAGTACCAAAATGTTTTATGACTATGGCATTATTGTACATTATTTGTGTTTGCAGAGTGCTGCTGCACTGTCTTGTTTTTTTCCTTTGTGTCTCTAGCCATGGCAGCGTGCACCTGCACTTTGGATGTGCTGACTGACCCCCTTTTTTTTCACAGTCTAGTGTTAGCATTGAAGGAGAGAGTATGAAAAAGCCACATGCTCCCTCTTCTTAGGCCTAGAAAGCTACAACGAAAGGCTCACCGATCTCTGAAGGAAGAGAAGGAGAGAAAGAGTAAGCTGTTAAGGCTTTACTCCAGTGAGGGACACTGTTAAGACACCTTTCACACCTGGGCACAACCTGGCCAGTTGTATCACTAAAACCCTTTATCCTGCAGTGGACATTACAGCCACCATTACAAGAGTACTATTGCCCACCGGCCCAGATTCCGCAGGACAGCGAGAGAGCAGGGCCATAACTCCCATCCTTGCCTAAATCCATACATTGTTATCTGGGAGAGAATTGCACTGTGTACAGCTGGAACTGGATTTGCTGTAATTGGATGTATTAAGACTCCCATTTTGCACTTAAGTAAAGGAGACATTTATTCTGTTGCCCCTAAATGTTTATTCATGTATGCCCTGCCTTGCACCCATACACGCACCTAACATCACAAGCACCACAGCTACCATCAGGCAGGAGTCCCAGAATCAGGTTGCACTCCGATGGAAGAAAGGATGCACCCTCCGTTTTGCTGCCACAGCCCTAGGGAGCAACAGTCTGATGGAAGCCACTGTGATAGCCAGAGCCACTACCACTCCCATCTTCCACTCTAGCTCCTCAGGGTCTCGATGCACCTTCTCTGGTTAACCACCTTTTTCTGCTTCATTGAATGGATGAATGTTGGCGTGTCAGGTGAGAAACATCAAAGAATAAACATCCTGTAGCCTTTGCTGGGAGAATACAAGCTGGCAGTGGCAGCATTATGGTCTGAGAATGTTTTCATGGCTCCAGATACCTGTGACAACTCACCAGGACCTTATCACTCCTAATCTAGCTGCTGTCCATTCTGCACACAGCGGTTACTCTGGATGTTAGTTGGTGGTCATTGTGTAATTTTTCGATTAAAAGTCTGTAGTTCCGATAATGGCCACATGAGGCACATGAACTTATTACAGCCTGAAAGTTTATGATTTTGATTTTCTTTATAAAAACCTCATGCACATAGCTACAAATCTCCTGTTATGATATAGATTGGAGTGGGTGAAAAACCTAGCGCAGCAATTTTATGGGATGTGTACAATTCCTTTTGTAAAAGTTTGTTGCTTCATATGAATTGTACTTTAAAGACACAATGTCTGCTTCCTCAAATGTCTGTGTGTTGAAAATGACTTTCCAGTATGTTGGAAAATCATGTTGGCGGACATCTGCTACTCTGATCAGTTGAATATTGGCATTTACATTCATGAAATGGTTCAATTGCATTTGTATGGTCTCTGTACAGTGCCAACCAGACAGAGTATAAAGGTCCCATACAATGCCTACAGTACACAATACAGTGACATTAGAGTTGAGCGAACGTGCTCGTAACGAGCACTGTAGTGCTCGGATCCCCTGCGCTCGCATGGCTGCAGGCATCCGGATCCGTCTTCACCTGACTGTAAGTCAATGGGGGTGGATCCGTTTGGTATGACACACGAGTGTGTCATACCAAACGGATCCGTCCCCGCTGACTTGCAGTCGGGTGAGGAGGATGGATCCGGATGGCTGCTCCCATGCGAGCACAGGGGATCCGAGCTCTACAGTGCTTGTTTTGAACACGTTCGCTCAACTCTAAGTGACATACATGAATGTAATGTAATATATTGACCATATAACACTTTCCTATAGTTACCTGTAATAATACTATGGAGAGCCACCCCCACAATACCCTGCAAAAATAATATACTTTAAAATGTCTAAATACTTTAGCATTGCCACACAATGTATATGCTACCGTACTATGCTCAAATTATACCAACAAACAGCTCCATATACAAAGTACTCTATAAAAAGTGCTATATAGTGCCAGCACCACAATAATATAGTGTTTAAAACTGCAAAAGTAATAACGGTTTATTGTTAAATAGCAGTGCTCAAATAATACCAACATGCAGTGTTCAAGAAATACTAACATGCAATGCTCAAACAATAGCAACATAAAATGCTCAAATAATACCAATATATAGTGCATAAGTAATAACAACCAGAGGTGGATATACCGCCTGTGCAGCCGGTTCGGGGGGGCTGTTAGAAGTTTGACTGCAGGGCACAGGGAGATTAGCACTTCCATTGTGGAAGTGCTCATCTCTGTATTCATCTGTATAGCTGTCCTCAGGACGGCGATACAGATGACTGCTACGGTGTGGCAGGGGAGAGGCGTTTTCCTTACCTGTTCGTCTGACAGGCTGCAGGCCTAGTGATGGCATGTGTACTAGGCCGACATTAGTTTTCCAAAAAAGCTGTACCAGCACTGCACCCGTACGTTGAGCAGAAAGTGGGACAGTCCTTGGGCCTCTCGGTGTCTGGCACAGTTCACATCAGCGCTGACATATGGAGTTGTAACTATGGTAAAGGACAATATATGTAGTTCACAGCCCACTGGGTAAATGTAGTTCTGGCCCAGACAGCAACTTGGCCAGGTCTGCCTCCGCATTGTAATGCTGGAATTTCTGCGCCAATGTCCTCCTCTGCCTCCTTATTCTCCACAGTGTCCTCACCCTCCCCTCCAGGCACAGTTCACAGTGGTCCTCCATCATATTACCTATGTTAAGCTAGGCATTGTCACGCAGTTCTGCAACTTGTCTGCCTGGGCGAACTGATCGACACTGGGGAGGAACTGCTTGGCGTCATCAATAAAGATATCGAACAATGGCTGTCTCCTTACCAACTGGAGATAGGAACCATGATTACTGATAAAAGGAAGAACATTTTGTCTGCACTGCGTCAGGAGGGCTGACTCATGAACCCTGCATGGCACACGTTTTCAATCTCATTGTTCCTCAAGTCTTCCACTGAACTGCCAGAGCTGTTAGAAATGTCCAGGAAACTTTGAATGCACTTCAGCCACTCTTACCTTGCAAAATATGCCCCCCTTGAGCTGCAAAGGCAAAATTCTCTTCCCCAGTATCACCTGATATGCAATGTTTCCACCCATTGGAACTCTAGTACACTGCCCGTACGAGCAGAGGAAGGTGGTCAACTATTTTTTAAAGCTGCGGACAGACAGGTCTACTCCCCAGTGTAACTTCCACATTAGCCAGTGGCAGCTCATTAATGACACTTGCCAGTTGCTCAGGCCCTTTAAGAATGCCACTTTATTTGTAAGTTGGCAGAACTACGGGATGAATGATGTCTTTCCACTCCTTCGCATCCTGAAGGGGATGCTGAAAAATATGATTGGCGAGGGAATAGGAGATGTGGCACCTACATCTCTCGGCCACCTGAGCCTTGAGGAGGATGAACTGCCAGAGGAGGAGGGTATAAACACCCAGGAATTTTATACACAACTAGGTGGTTTATCTGCCCAAGTGACAGGAGAGATGTAGGAGGAGCATAAGAAGCTGGAAGGTGACAACAAAGATGACTACAACAGACCGTGGCAAGATAGCAACAGGGAAGCCCTCCGAGTCTCTTTTGCAAATGGCCACATGCATGCTTTCTTGTTTGTGTAGTGTCAGGGCTTGGCAGAGGGATGACTATTGGCTATCCACATGGTTAGACCCTTACTACCAGTCAAAAATAGGGGCATTTTTTTAGACCTTCTGAGAGAGATGCAAAAATAAACTACTACAGTGTAGTTGGTTGGTCGCTCACGCTCCACTGCCGTGACTGGTGGGGGGAGGGAGGCAGGAGCAGCACCAGCTCCGTAAGCAACTGGAGTCTCCCAAGAGCAGTTTTCTTCAGCCGCCTTCTGAAGAAACCACCCAGCAGCAGCAGCAGTTGGTCATGCAGCAGAATCTCAACCAGCATGTGGTTGCATACGCACTGCACCCTGTCATCCATGATCCAAGATAGGGTTGAGCGATATATCGGTATCCACGATATACCGCGATACTACAAAACGGCGATATCACAGTTTCCTAATAATCGCGGTATTCAATTATGTAATAGGAGTGGTCGCATGTGTGCTGACCGCTTCTAAAATGTGCTCTTCCTGCCACCTGCTTATGTTCCCGGGTCACTGGCTTCTGCCTCCTGCATTACTATTTGCGCACGGATGGATGGACACGGCTGCAAGTGCACTGGAGGGAGGGGGCTAGCAGGCTTTTTTTTTTTACATTAAACTTTATGTAAACCTGTCATAAACTGCCACGCAAGTCTGGTGCTTCGTCTTGCTCTGCGCCGCCACCTCTCTTCCTGCTCTGCGTCGCCACTGCCTCCTCTGGTCTTGCTACGCTCTGCCGCCACCGCCTCTTGTCAATGGAGTAGTTTGAGTGGCATATGACTAGAACAAGTGATCCTGCTGCCATCAGGTGCAACATTACCAAGCCTTTGTACAAACATGACTGCTAACATAACCCCTGGCTATTTCACCACTCCTTCAGGTAATGATTGCAGTCACTGTCCATGGGGGTGATTTATAGGGGTAGGAGTCCTTCAGATTTGAAGTCAATTTCCTCATGTACTGCTATTTTGGGGGTGAGGAGTGACAGCACCAAAGAATGACCCCCCCCCCATACCAGTTGTCACTTCTAGTCCATGTGGAGCCCTGTCCTGTTCTTTAAAATCATGGATCATAAGAGGTGTCCCTACACTACCACACACCGCCCCACACAGTGTAACGTCTCCTTGTGGCTGCCCCTATACAGTATAATGTCTCCTTGTGGCTGCCCCCATACAGTACAATGTCTCCTTGTGGCTGCCCCCATACAGTATAACGTCTCCTTGTGGCCCCCATACAGTATAACGTCTCCTTGTTGCCCCCATACAGTATGACGTCTCCTTGTGGCCCCCATACAGTATAATGTCTCTTTGTGGCCCCCATACAGTATAACTTCTCCTTGTGGCCCCCATACAGTATAACGTCCCCTTGTAGCTGCCGCCATACAGTATAATGTCTCCTTGTGGCTGCCCCCATACAGTATAATGTCTCCTTGTGGCTGCCCCCATACAGTATAACGTCTCCTTGTGGCTGCCCCCATACAGTATAACGTCTCCTTGTAGCTGCCCCCATACAGTATAACGTCTCCTTGTGGCTGCCCCCATACAGTATAACGTCTCCTTGTAGCTGCCCCCATACAGTATAACGTCTCCTTGTGGCCCCAAGTGTTTTTCTTCTAAATGGCTATTTATCGCAATATATATCGTTATCGCAATAAATTTCTTAATATCGTTATTGTCTGAATATTTTTGATATCGCCCAACCCTAATCCAAGATCCCCTGGACTTCAAATGTGAAGTGTGGCTGCAACTGGCCAAATTTGCAATGTGAAAGCTTTCCTGCACGGCCAGTAGTGTGGCATCAAAGCGGGTGTTCAGTGCAGCGGGGGCATAGTTACCCCTAAGAGAACTCGCTTTTACTCCCAAAATGTTGAGAGACTAACCTTCATAAAGATGAATCAGGCGTGGATCAACGAGTTTTTTCAGACACCGGTGCCTGATGAAACAGATCATTCTGCCACTAATGATCATACTGTAGTGTACTGCCACTCTGGAATATTGTGCAAAATGTGCCATTACTTCTGGCCATGTGCTACTGCCACCATTCTGATGCTGCCATCCACCTGCTGCCTCTACTGCCATTCCTACAATGGGGCTTCTTGGCCTACTTATATGTATATTTTTATTGTGCATGCCACTGGACCTTGCTATCACACTGTTGTTGTTGGGTTCTGCTACTACTGTGATCTGCCACCATCTTGTGCTACTGCTGCTGCCCCCTTCCCCACTCTATCATGGGGCCACTATTCTTACAGTTACTGTCACTGCTATTGACCCCCCTCCCCACTCTGTTATGGGGCCACTAGTGGCCATGTTCACATCACCATTAATTTTTTTCTGTTCTTCTGATCCGTCAGAAGTACAGAAAAGAAAAAGGATCCTGTATTTTGAGCATCTGTAAGACCTCTTTCCCATGGTCAGTATTTGGTCAGTATTTGATCAGTATTTGTAAGCCAAAAGCAGGAGTGGGTCCAAAACACAGAAGAGATGCAAATATTTCTATTATATTTTATCTCTGTTTAGGACTCACTCCTGTTTTTGGCTTCCAAATACTGATCGTATACTGATGCAAACTACTGACAAATACTTACCGTGTGATAGAGATACAGGAACGGTGATTTGAACACACCCTTAGGCCTCTTTCACACGGGTGTGACCGATTAGGTCCGGATGCGTTCAGGGTGTGTTCAGGAAAACTCGCACCATTTTGCAAGCAAGTTCAGTCAGTTTTGTCTGCGATTACGTTCAGTTGTTCAGTTTTTCACGCGCGTGATAAAAACCTGAAGGTTTACAAACAACATCTCTTAGCAACCATCAGTGAAAAACGCATTGCATCCGCACTTACTTCAGGATGCAATTAGAGTTGAGCGAACGTGCTCGTAACGAGCACTGTACTGCTCGGATTCCCTGCGCTCGCATGGCTGCAGGCATCCGGATCCGTCGGGTGCAGTCGGGTAAAGAGGACGGATCCAGATGGCTGCGCCCATGCGAGTGCAGGGGATCCGAGCAGTACAGTGCTCGTTACGAGCACGTTCGCTCAACTCTAGATGCAATGCATTTTTCACGGAAAGCCCCATACACTTCTATGGGGCCAGGTCTGCATGAAAAATGCAGAATATAGAACATGCTGCATTTTTCACGCAACGCAGAACTGATGCGTGAAAAAAAAATGCTCATGTACACAGACCCATTGAAATGAATGAGTCAGGATTCAGTGCGGGTGCTATGCGTTCACGTCACGTATTGCACCCGTGCGGAAAACTCGCTCGTGTGGAAGGGGCCTTATTGCCACTGCTGCTGCTTCCACAGTCCCCACTCTCTCATGGGCCCACTACTGTCACTGCTATTGCCACTGCTGCTTCTGCCATCCTCCCCACTCATGGGGCCACCACTTGAATTTTGGTGCACTGCACAGTTAAGTCCATGGTGATAAATTGGACCTGATGGTACCATTGACCTATAATACTGATGCAGTCTCCCTGCACTCTTCCTGCAGTTTAAGTTCCAAGCCTTCACACTAAGACTGGGCCACCAAGTGGGAAGAATATGATTGGGCAGATTGCGCTGGGTATACCTGATTTCTAGTGATTTGGGACAAATTAATTTAGATTGAATCAAATTTCTTGACGAACTTCGGCGAAGCTGCCAAATCGAATTTTTCAAAATTTCGCTCATCTCTCATGGAGATCCATAGGTCTGCTTAGGAACTGTGCAAAACAGTAGGAGATTTTTTTCTATATTAGAGATGAGCGAATCATTCAAAAAATTATTCGCTGAACATTTGCCGAACTTTTCCTAAAATTCGTATATTCAACGAATAGATTCGTTGTATTTGCGTACAAAATATACGTTATTATGTGCTATTAGTGAACATTCGCTCACTAATAACAAACGTTCATTTACAAAATGTACGCAACTTCTTAGAAGACGTACGCATGAGCGTACAAATAGCTTACGAATCTCAGCGTACTATTGTCTAAGCGATTACGTAATACGCAGGCACGTACGAGGAGAGGCTGCGGCGTGCACTCCCCAGAGGCAGAGCGAATATTCGAGACATATATATGGTAAAGTGCAAATACATTATTATAGGTATAATATAAAAATTTTAAATATCACCTACCTAGTATGCTCACGGACACGTTTAAGTCTCTTTTCTTCTGACGCTTGTCATACAACTGGAGCAGAGTCCCAAACTCAGTCGCAATTTGTAATCCACGTAGGTAAAATGGGTAAAAAAAAAAGCAGCAAAGGTTCCTTAAAAAACCCTCTTTCAAGGGGCTCCCCAAATAACCTGAAAAGGGGGAAAAAGGGATGAGGCGCACGAATGCGCAACTTAATTTCCTGAGTTGCCTCGTCATCCTCCCGCGCTGGAGAAAGGGGCGGAACTACCAGGGAGGAGTCTGCATCGCTGAATTGAATTCGTACGCAACTGCGTATAGAGTAACTACCAGGGAAAAGTCTGCATCGCTGAATTGAATTCGTACGCGACAGCGTATAGAGTAACTAAATTATACGTAGAATAGCGTATAATTTATAGGACACACTACGTAGCGAATGCGTACAAAAGCGAAGCGAATCACCTAATATTCGGATTCGCTTCGCAGCTGAAAAATCCCAAGATTCGATACGAATCTACGAAGCGGCAAATAGATTCGCTCATCTCTATTCTATATCAAGATTATTTAGGTGGTTTCTTTTTCAAATCACATTGATAAAGAAATAAGAAAAATGGTTGCAAAGTTTGACACACCCTGCAATCACAGCTAAACTGATTACGAAATATAGCTCTTGCACACATGGAAGATTTCTGCTGATAGCAGTGGTGATAACTGGATATTCTACTACACTAGAGGTCTGAAATAAGCACTCCCTTGAATGTTCTTCTACATGTTTTTAAATACAGGTGTGTGAAATAAAAGTTTGAGCTTTAAATTCTTCACATGGACTAGTGCTGGATCTCTGGTTTTATTCTCTAAGTTTGAATTGACCATAGCTGACATGGTGACCCATCACAATATGTGGGTTTATGGACACTTGGTGGTCCCCCGTCAACATTTTTATGTTGCCCTATCTGAGGGCAGCATAGACAGGTGACAAAAATCCTAATAGAAGCGAGGAATCAGTTACTTATATTGACCCAGGGTTTTTTTTTAAATCAGTAATTGAACAGCTGCAACTAGGCTGAGCGTTGGAGTCCCCTCAGTAAACTGCATGAGGTCAGGAGTCCTCACAATCATGAGCTCCCAACTTTCTCTGCCCCCGTGCACGTGATTGACAGCTCTTATTGTATTGTGTCAATCAGGTCATGAACATGAGAACTCCTGAGGTTGTGTGATGCATTAAGCGTGCTTGGCTCATGCTGCAGCTAATCACTACTGATTTTAAAGCGGATCTCCATGGTTTTTTTGTTTTATTTTATTTCCCCCAACCACCCCAAAGCGGAACCTGTGAAGGTACGTATACTTACCTGCTCTTTTTTTCCGGCTTTAGGGGTCATGAGCCATATTCACTGCATGCAAACTTTCCGCATAGACGGGGTGATCCAGCAGTTACCTGCCACTCGGGGACACATCTCCGCTGAGGCCAGTCATTGGCTGCAGCGGTGCACATGACCCTGCCAGTGTAAGAAGTTTACATGTGAAGACCTGAAGTGCAGTGAAGACATCTCAGGACCCACCGAGCCAGAACTGAGGAGCAAGAAGCAGGTAAGTATACAAGCTGTCACAGGTCCCACTCAGTGGAGGTGGGAGGAAAGTAAAGAAATAGTTAAAAAAAACTTGGACAGCCCCCATAAGGAAACCACTGGGTCACTAAAACTAACTGGCCTTTTGTATCCATTAGAATCTCTGAAAGCAGTTTTGATGTCCTCAGATTACGGTGTAGATACCCATTGATTAAAATGGAAGCCTTGCAGTGATTGTAGCTACACCACAGGGAAATCATCACTGATCAGGGCAAAAATGTATATCCATTGGGCCCCCTGTCCATCAGCACAGCATCTCAAATAACCTATATCAGTACAAAAACTGGGTAAACTACCCAGTTTATTATTATAGATGCATCAGAAGGTTAAGATGGCCTCTAGGAATAGAGGCAGGTCAGTCAGTATCCTCTCTTCCCTGGGACCCACCTTTTGAAGTTGTTGCAGAGACCGCCATAATCAATTATCTTGTAGCGTCTTGTTGCTGTCTGCCTTTGTTTGGGCAGGTAGTATGTGCATGTCGCTGTACAGTGGGCCCCCAGAGTGAATTTTACTGGTGGGCTCTAGGCATCCCAGTCCGACACTGATAACGTGTCATCATACCAGCCACTTGGTATCAAGTACTGAGGTACATGCTTTTAGTTTTCATCATTGACCCTAGTTTGATGTAAAATATTTGCCACGCCACAGAGTTCAAGCTCCTGATCATCCATATCAGCCTTCATGTCCAATAAGCTGATATTATGAAGTGAACTTCATTGGTTCAATTGTAGGAATAAATTCCTTTGAATTATTTTTCCTTCCTACTACTTAACTTTATTGTAAAAATCGGCATTTCTTTCAAATTCAAAAATATTGTACATACTTTCTGTTAATCTTCAAATGTCATAAGCATCAATCATTACATGCCATCATAGGTCCTTCACATGCTCCTTTCAAATTCACCTGTAATATCCATACTTCTGTCACATCTATGCATATCATGTCATACCATGACAATATCCAAACTCTTGTCAAATCTATGACCACCCTCCACAACTACATCTATAATCACTGTCAATGACTACATCCCTGATGACCATAAACAAGTCACATCCTTGACCCATACCCTAGTCACATACATGACCAAAGCCACATGCTTGCACGATCCATGACTGCACTCAAGAATCTGCCACATCTATGACCATGTCCATGAGTATAGCCTTCAACCTATGACCTCATCCACTGACCTACATTATTGACTAGATTCATGTACCCATCATATTTATGACCACATGGCTGCATAAATAATAGTAAGTGACAACAATTTAGGGAAACATACAGATGTAGCCAGTGTTATCTTCACTGGCTTAATGCTTTAACACAACAAAATCACATTACGGTAATACAACAAACTGCAGTGACCACAAGATAACAATGGCTACATCTGTAAAGTGCTTGTCACTCTGTTGTAACTGGGAAGCCCCATGCTGCAGGTTCTTAAAAAGGGCAACATATTCTATCTGCCCCCATCCTTGTGGTTGATATATAGCATGGACATGGAAGGTTTGCTATATGCCTTCGGAAGTATAGATCTAGATCTATCTGTCCAGAACGTATTGAAGGAACACCAAATGCAAAACTATACATAGATATGACCTCCCTTGAGAAGATCATGATATGTAAGTATAAAAAAAATCAGCAGGAGGTTTGTGAACGAGAAATATAATACACTGAAATTGTGATTTAAAAGGAAACGCTATGTCAGAAGCCACCTGGTCATGTCCACGTATCAAAGAAATGTAAAAAAAAACATCTCAGCATTAACTCAACTCCTTCCCGAATTAACCCTTCCCTAGCCAGGGCTATCTTTCCCATCTGCTCCCCATCTGAGTGACGCGTCAGTATGGTGCTGATGTGGCAGATACAATAAGTTTTTGGAAAGCATTCGAGAACTCGCTGCTTCCTCCCTCCCCTTGTTCTCATTCTGTATGCATTGTCCCCCGCCTGCCCTCTCCTCCTTCCATCTGGTTCGCTCTCTTTTTTTTTTTTTTTTCTTCCCTCCCTCTGTGTGCAGGGTGTGGCAGGGAAACACTCCACAATACTTTAGGTTTAGTTTTGGGGTAGAGAAAAAAGTGAGGAAGAGAGAAACCAGAGAGAAGATATGAGTGTAGCTGCAGGAGGGGAAGACAGGTCAGGACAAGAAGAGGTGGCGGGTCAATAAAGAGAAATGTAAAGCCTGACTGAATAAATAATCTCTAGGGGCCAGCATGAACAGTCGTGTATTACAGTGCTACTACCTGCAAAAATAGCATTGCTCCTAAAAATCCCATTCTCCACATAACCTTGCAAGACCATCTGAATAAAACTAGATTAAACGTCACGTATGTGTCACTGGGAATCGTTTCTATTAAAGAGTTATCATTATGTAGCGGACTAATCCCACATGATGGCTGATAGCAGGGAACAATAGATTGCACTAAGACTGCACAGAAATTGGAGATAAGATAGGCTTAAAGGGATTTGGAGTTATACCCTGTGCACAGGATAGAGGATAACTATTAAATTGGTGGATGTCCTACCACTAGAACATCCACAGGTCATGAGAACAATGGCCCCATAACATGCAGAGCCCCCTAAAATGGATGGAGCAACAGGTCAAGCATGTGCCCCACTACGCCATTCATCTCCATGAGACTGCCCGAGATAGCAGAGTACAGCGCTTGACTATTTCTGGCAGGTTATATAGAGATTAATGGAGCGGCAGTGCACAGGATCGGACTGGCGCACCAGAGTACCAGAGGATCCCTGGTGGACCCAGTCTCTGATACCATAGTGGGCCCCAAAGGGCCGGGAGAAAACAGTATTTGGAGCTGACTTTGAAGCCAATCATCTGCCATTAGGTCTAATTTCTTAGATTAAAAACTTATTAGACTGTACTGATGATATAAGTGTTGGGCCCCGAGAATTTCCTCTGCTAGACCCAAGTAACCTCAGTCTGATGCTGGCAGTGCACATGCTCAATCTGTCGCTCTGTTCTTGAGATCAGTAGAGCCTCACCGCACTAAGGGCTCTTTCAGATGACCATATGAATGAGTCTGCATTCGTTCCACAATTTTGATGGGGCCACAAAAGATGTGGTCATCAAACTGTGTACCGTCCTCATCCGTTGTTCCATTCCATGGCATTTCTATCATAGTGCCGGCCAGTGGCATACATAGAGAAGTTAAGGCCCCATAGCAAAGATCAAACCAGCCCCCCCCCCCCCCCCAAGACAGATGAGTTTCTGCCGAAACCCTTTTCAATTACCCATTTTGCACTGCTTCATTTGCTAAAAGTCGTTCTTTTAGAGTCCTGACCAAGTCGTCACCCCCAGTAGAAGAGGATATAATACCAACTAAGACTGGGCCTCCTCTTGCCCCAGGCCCCATAGCAGTCTCAGGGTCTGCCGCTATGGTAGTTACGCCCTTGGTGCCGGCCATGTGCAGTCTGCAAAATGCGGAATGCACCTGGCCGGTATCCGTGTTTTGCGAATCCGCAGTTTGGGGGCCAACAAACACTACGGCCATCTGAATGATCCCTAACAGTGGAGTGGTGAACAGTATCCTGTGGATAGTTTGGTAACTTCAAATCACCGGATTACCTCTTGCCATATACATGAGACAATGATCAGTCAAACAAATAAGCCCACTATACATGCCAGACTAAACTGGCAGACCAAGGACACAGTGTTTTTAAAAACCTGACTCCTTGGTCCTTGAGCACAATGGCAAATGATCGTCCGATCACACCATAGACATATATGGGGTCATTTATTAAAATCGGAGTGGCATGGAAGGGGAAGAAGTCGCAGATTTTGTCACAAATCACCGTTGTGACAACATCTGGGCGAATATAAGCCAAAAAGTGACGTATATTTGGTCATAAATGACCCCTATAGTGTTGACTGACAATGGCGAACATTTTCCAACCTGGCTGATCACATTTTGGCAGACAAAAGTCCTCCTTCCATCATTCCATCATTCTAGTTTTTCAAATGATAGTCTGTCAAAAAGAACAACCTCAACTGACTTTAATTTTAGAATGCACCCTTTCAACCAAGATCCATAAACTGCCCCCATCCCCCCCCACACACACACACACACACACTCAGGTGGCAACCTGTACTTCTCAACCTTTATTCCAGGAATGTAGTGATTTTAGTTGACTCTCAGAAGAGGATTTTAGGTTAGTCATGCTGTGGACTCAACTGTGTAGTCCCATTCAATGCCAAGAAGGGACAAGGACCAGGAAGGGTCTTCTTCAATGGGTTCTAGGAAAGCTGGCATATTGGTTATCAGACAACTTCCTCACGGATGGATATCTCAAATAAATTGAAAAAATCTTAGCAACTTCGGTGGAAAATGTTCCTCAAAGGAATGTTTCCAACAAAATGTATACCCTGTGCTTCACAGAGTGCAGGGCATCAGGGTGGAGCATGACATTTTGCCTTTTTCATTTTGGTGTTCTTTGAATCCGTGTGTCATGCTCCTCCCACCTAGGGCCCACACAAGTTAGAAAACAGTGCATTCATTATGTCTGGTGTGTCTAATTAATGTAGGATTATAAACTGGACTATAAATTGCAGGCTTCCACTAGGCTTCAACGGCTTCTATGGATATGCAGTATGAAGTGGCACAGATCCACACAAGGATTAGCCCCAGTGTCATTCAAAATCAGCTTCAAATTCAACACATGTGAAGAGATGATCCAGTTGTCCCTGCTGCTCAGGAGACCGCTCCCCTTCCACCCTGCGCTTTCGGCCCTATTTGAAGCAACGACACAGGGGCAAGATTGAGAGGGTTGGGCGAGATGTCCGACGGTTTAAATCAAGGGACAGCCTCTGGTGCAGGGAGGACAGCCCCTGGCTGCTCAGGACTTCTGATGAACAAATTTATTTGTATGATTCGATTTGCTCATCTCCAGAACTAACAGATCCAGTTTAATAATGTATTGGAAAATCTAAATAGCCATAAATCTTCATTCAGTAAAGGCCCTAACACTTAATAATCCAGAAAATCTGATAATCTGGCACTTGCCCCTGCTCAAAGCTGCAAAAAAAGGTTTATACCAGGGTTGGACTGGGCTCCTTTGGGCCCACCAGAAGAAATTATTTTTGGGGCCCAACCCCAATATCATCAATAAAATAGACCCTAGTGGCAATTTATTGTCTGCAAAACCAGCTCCAAATATATTTTTCTCCTGGACCTTTGGGGCCCACTAAGGTATCAGAGCCTAGGCCCACCAGAGGATCCTCTTGTACCCTGGTGGGTCAGTCCAAAAGTGGATTCCACTGTGCAGGAAGCAGCCATGGTGGTTCTTCATTGTTGGGATCAGCAAGGGTGCCAGAAATAGGATTCCCACCAATATAAATGTTATGACATATCCTTGTAATATGCCAATACATAATGTAATGTGAATATCCCTTTAAGTGATCAGAACATGTTGAGGATCCTCTTACCAAAACCTCATTTAGATGTGGTGAGTAGAGTTGAGCGAACGTGCTCGTAACGAGGAATGTAGTGCTCGGATCCCCTGCGCTCGCATGGCCGCAGGCATCCGGATCCGTCCTCACTTGACTGTAAGTCAATGGGGGCGGATCCGTTTGGTATGACACACGAGTGCATGCAGTCTCACTCGTTACGAGCACGTTCGCTCAACTCTAGTGGTGAGAGAAACTGGTCACTTATCAGTGAATGTTTTCTAATCCAACACTACAGGACCCCTTCAGTCAGCTTTATACATTCGAAAAAGAGGTTCCTTTAAAGAAACTGTGTGTTGCATAATGGGCCTGAGAGGGAAAAGAAAGACACAATAATTTTCTCCATGGTATTCTTTGAATCCTTGTATTAGGCTCCTCCCCATCAGGCCCTGCACTAAGCATAACACAATGAGGAATTTATCATATGATTTGTGCCATAAAAAAGTTGGAGTGTATAACAGCTTGGCACAAGAACTTGCAACTTTTTACACTATTCTCACCATTTTTGAACAGTAGGTGGAAAATTGGGCATGGTTAGCTATCTTGAAGGGATTGCACCACAAAAATATTTTAGATTTTGCAAACCAACACTTGGATCTGAATACTTTTGTCATTGCATGCAATTAAAAATGCATTAGGTATTCCATAAAATCTATCTGTATGGTACTACCAGATTTTTGTTATTTTCCTAATGTCGCTGTCCTCAGTAACATGACAGAGGTGGTCGCACATGCTCAGTTCCATCGCTTACCTGCTATTGTTAGAAGTCATGACAGTTATAGGGAGAAGGATGCAGTAGAAATGACATGTCCCTGAGAAAGGTCATGCCCTCTAAGCTGCCATCTTGAAATAAATATAGCAGAGCAATTGGAGCTGTGGATGTAGCTTTGTTAGAAAGAGTTGTGTCCCAAATTTCATGTACTATAGTGTATGTGATGTCTGATTTTCATTTTTTACATTCATCATGGGATACCTCTTCTAATTAGGCTTAGATCGCATTAGCTCACAATAAATGAGTAATCTTACTCCAGTAAGGGGGTTGGTGTAAAAAATGGAGTGACATTTCTAGAGAAAAGGCCAAATTTTTCAAACAGCACACAACACAAATTTGCCGAAATTATATCAATGCAGACTAAAGCAAAATGTAAAAATTCCCCTCATGATAAATTTTACCCATTTCTATTTTGCTGGACTGTTCCTTTAAGATATGCTGAAAGGAGAAAAAAAATGATGGCCAAAAAGTTTTCTGCACCAGGTACAATATGAGTTGTTTGGCTTCGCTTGCTATGTTAATTTATGCTAGCCCTGTTCCCTAGCACTGTTACCAGATCTAATACTTTTGACCGTGCAGCCTCCTCCTTTTCTTTTCTTCTCCCTGCCCTCCTGTGAAGTGTCACTCAGTCCTCAGCATGTGTGATCTCTGCTTCCAGACCCTGAGATGAAATACTGTAAATCTGCAAGGATCGATAGTCTGCAGCAGAACACAGGTGGCAATACTCTGCCAGTATCAGACACTTGGAGTCACTCTGGTGACAATGACTTCTTCCAGTTTTGCAGCCACAAAAAAGAACAGCTTAATAGGGAGGGCGTGGCCCAATGGAGCTCAGGCAAGCAGTGGGGGAAGGCACTTGGCGCGGTGCTGCTCCTCTGCTACAGATGTTGCTGGGCTTCGTGGAATGTGAAGTTGCTCCAGGATGCAAAGTTCTTACTCCTACCTTACTTATTCAAGTCTATCGATATCACCAATCACATTTGCATTATGGTCATTTGGGAAGCCTGAGGCAAAGGTACCACTGATAAACCTGTATCAAAATACCCTGGCCAAGACAAAGTGGCTTGTTGGTGCCCTCTTCTGGCTGCTAGTTCCCAGGGCACCCCTAGCTTACCCCCTGATTTAAAATGCGTACTTTTTATTTACGATCAATGGAAAAAAGTGCCTTATTTTTAAAGACTGACAAGGAATTTAAGAGCTGTTGTCAACCCTGCACTTATGTGGTCTCCTGAAGGCTAAATGAAATTGGTACTCCCCCTGGTTCTTGAGTATTACTCTTCCCATTACAGCGTGTTGAGTACCTTAGACCTAATTCAGTAAACCCTCGGGCAAATTATTAGTTCATTAATCTTTTTGACTTGTCAGGCCGTCCCCTGATGCACGTACAAGGTTACAGTAAAGCCACATTTACAGGTCCTGGAATGAGCGTGAAATGATGTGAGATATGGACACCTTGGTCATCATTCCGGGGCAGCATACCAGGCTATCTAAACAGCACTACTGCCTAGGAACAATAATTTTGTATGGGAACAAGTGACAGCAGCAGCCATTGCTCATCCTCATACTTAACGAGAAGCTGATTGTCAGACAAGAATGCTTACTTCCCGACAATTGGCTGCTCCTTGAAGCGTCTAAATGCAGCTTAAAGCTGCCTGTCCATGTGGCCTCGGCTGGTTTACACATTAAACATTTCTGCACTCCCTGCCTCCTAATCAGACCCACATGGCTTCCAAGTCTCCTGGCCCCAGCTTTCACGTGGAAGAAAGTAGTCAGCAATTTTGGAAAAAGAATATTGAATATACTGTATAGTGCAGAAAATGATAGAGCGCCTGTGGAATAGGACACTATAGTGGGATGCTATACTGAGTAATCATAGTAAGAGGCTATATGGCCTGATAAAGGAAGATAAGGAGAGGCTACATGGAGTAATAGAAGGAGATATAGGGAGAGGTTATATGGAGTAATAGGAGGATATATAGGGAGAAGTTATATGTGGTAATAGGAGGAGATATAGGGAGAGGTTATATGGAGTCATAGGAAGAGATATAGGGAGAGGTTAATTGGAGTAATAGGAGATATAGGGAGAGGATATATGAAGTAATAGGAGGAGATACAGAGAAAGGTTATATGGAGTAATAGAAGGCAATATGGGGAAAGGTTATATGGAGTAATAGGAGGAGATATAGAGAGGTTATATGGAGTAACAGGAGAAGATATAGGGAGAGGTTATGTGGAGTAATAGGAGGAGATATAGGGAGAGGTTATATTAAGTAATAGGAGGAGATGCAGAGAAAGGTTATATGGAGTAATAGAAGGCAATATAGGGAAAGGTTATATGGAGTAATAGGAGGAGATATATGCAATAATAGGAGGAGATATAGGGAGATGTTATATGGAGTAATAGGAGGAGATATAGGGAGAGGTTATATGTAGTAATAGGAGGAGATATAGGGAGAGGTTATATGGAGTAAGAGGAGGGGATATAGGGAGCTGTTATATGGAGTAATAGGAGGAGATATAGGGAGGGGCTATATGGAGAAATAGGATATATAGGGAGAGGTTGTATGGAGAAAAAGGAGAAGATATAGGGAGAGGTTATATGGAGTAATAGGAGGAGATATAGGGAGAGGTTATATGAAGTAATAAGAGGAGATATAGGGAGATGTTATATGGAGTAATAGGAGGAACTATAGGGAGGGGCTATATGGAGAAATAGGATATATAGGGAGAGGTATGGAGAAAAAGGAGGATATATAGGGAGAGGTTATATGGAGTAATAGGAGGAGATATAGGGAGAGATTATATGCAGTAATAGGAGGAGATATACAGAGAGGTTATATGGAGTAATAAGGGGAGATATAGGGAGATGTTATATGGAGTAATAGGAGGAACTATAGGGAGGGGCTATATGGAGAAATAGGATATATAGGGAGAGATTGTATGGAGAAAAAGGAGGAGACATAGGGAGCTATAACATAAAAAGAGAAAGTAAGGAGACATAAAGGTTACAATTAAGTTATACAATTTTAAACTAATTGAATTTTTTATGAATTTCCCACAAATTCTACTTCCAAAAGAAGCCAAAGTTTTTAAAATTCTATGCAGATAAATTGCGCAGAACGGTGACTGCCATTTAACATATCAGGTCCAAAAGAGATCACAAATGACTTTGTACAAAATGTATTTGCCAGGAATCTCACATTTATATAATGAGTATAGCATCAGCACTAGTATACTTTCTATAATGAATATGGCATTATTTTACATATTATTTTTTTGTGTTTGCAAAGTGCTGTTGCATTGTGTTTGTATTTGCATTTTCAGCCATGTTGATGTGCAGCTGGGCAATAAGATGTGCTGACTAATTTTGTTAGTTCCTTTGCAGTCTGCATTTGAAGATGTGGCATTGGTTGTACACTCATGAATAACCTGTCTCTCCCACAGGCTGAATTTAAATAGTTCAAGTATAAAACTGAAGCCTGCTCTCCCTGTATAGCAGTGAACCCGCTGTTGTCAATGACACTAATGAGTGGGCTTTAGCACTGCACTAGCCTATAAAACATCAGAGTTGGTGACGTCACCCGGAATACTGCTAGGTGGAATCCACAGCCTAGTAGTGTAATGATATGAACAAAAAGCCCTTGATCTGTGTGATACAGCGCAGGGCAAAGGAGAGCATCGGAGGGGTGAAAATGGGGATATGTCTGGGTTCAGCTCTGAACCCAGACAACCCCTTTAAACAAAAAGAAAACCTCAAGAAGGTATCCCATGTCAGAAACCACACCCCTCATAGAATTTACCTGGGGCTGTAGTGAGCATTTTGACCCTACAGATGTTTTGCACAAAATAAATTCACAACAGATATGCATTTTCAGTGTTCAGTATGCTAGTGTGAGAAGCAAGCCATCTTATTATGCTGCACTCCCTAGTTTTATAAACACCATACACCTAATCTTTTTCCTGGGCATACAACAGCGCTCAGGAGTAAAAGAACACCAGGCGCATTCAAGGCCAAAAATGATTAATGATTTATGCATCTAATGCTGACAACTGTAGAGGGTCTGGGGTGAAATGATAAATGGAACCCCAAAGAAGTGAACCCATTTTAAAAACTCCGTCCATCACGGTATCAAAGGGTGGAGCAAGCATTTTGATGCCACAGGTATATTGCTGAAATGCAGTGGCATAGCTATCGGGGAAGCAAGGGAAGCGGCTGCTTCGGGGCCCAAGCTGAGAAGGGGCCAGGGAGCAGCAGTAGGGGGGTGTCGCCTTCAGGGCCCTATTAAATTCTTTTATTTTTTTATAATTTGGCTACTCCGCTTGTGCTGGGGTTCCTACTACTGCGACCTCTAATGAAACAAGAGGAGAGGGGAGAGAAAGATTCTCCTACATCTCCTCTGCGCTGCTGCACTGTGTTATCTGATTGGTGGAGCAGCAGTGGTCGGAAGCTGCTGTTCCACCAATCGTTCAGATTGACCCTGTAGTGCTCTATACATCCGGCCCAGCCGCACGTTTCTATGGCTGCCCGCCTTCTCGCCCAGCCACGATTGACTGGCTGCCAGCCCTTCCACCCAACAGCACGTTTGAATACCCGCCCGCCAAGCTGCAGCTTTGAATTGACGCCCACCACCCACCTCTGAGAACCGAGAAGATGGCGCGGACCCCGGAGTTGAAGCTGCTGTTCTGCGTCCTGTCTGTCACCCGGGCTCAGATTGTGGAGGTGAGATGTGCTGCCGCCTGCAGAGCCTTACACTCGCACACTGCAACTAACTTCAAGGAAGAGAATCTGCTTCCTGATACATTGTTACACAGGGGAATATACTGTATACATGTAGCCCCCCCCCCAATGTATACAGCCCCGCCAGGACCCTCCTGCCAGCTTTGGTGAGTCTGATACCCTGGACTGGGCCCACCCCCAGCCTGGACTGTGTCCCCTCTCTAGCCTGGACTGTGCCCCCCCCCCCCTAGCCTGGACTGTGCCCCCCCCCTTCTTAGCCTGGACTGTGTCCCCCTCCCCCCCCTTAGCTGACCCCCCCCAGCCTGGACTGTGCTCCCCCCCTAGCCTGGACTGTGCTCCCCCCCCAGCCTGGACTGTGCCCCCCCCCCAGCCTGGACTGTGCCCCCCCTCCCTAGCCTGGACTGTGCCCCACCCTACCCTGGACTGTGCCCCCTAAACATACACTGGTGGCAGCACAATACAAGGGTATAAGGGGATACACCTGTATTGTGCCTCCTAACCTAGTACTATGCCCCCTTATACCCTATAATGTGCCTCCTACCTTGTACTATGCCCTCTTATACCCTCCATTGTGCCCCCTTACCATATCCTGTACTATGCCCTCTAATACTCTATAGTGTGCCCCCTTATACCCTATATCCAGTCACTGTATGGATATGTTATCCAGTGTATGGCGGCATTATCTAGTCACTGTATGGAGGTGTTATCCATTCACTGTATGGCGTTGTTATGCAAAATGGTGGTGTTATCCGGTCACCTTATTTAGGCGTTATCCAATCACTGTATGGCGGTGTCATCCAATTACTGTATGTATGTAGGGCTAATATATTTACTGAAGATTCAAGTATATTATGCAATAGTGTGGCCTGTATTTCCCAGTAGAGTAAATGAGCCTTGTCCACACCATTAACCACCAGGACCAGCATTCTGTACTGTAGCCTGCAGTACATGGCAGCCTTTCTTCTCTGCCATGTTTCTCCGCTGTGTACTAGTGCTTATTTTGGAAAAGTTAGGCTGGGTTCATATCACCTTTTTGCCATGCATTTAAAATATACAAAAATGTATACCTTAATGGAGGATATATATCGGATTCCATTGTAAAAGAAAGTATACTTTTTTGCCGGATTCTGCAGGATACAAAAGCGTGGTGTGCTGCGTTTTTGTGTCCCTTTTTTCCAACATATACGTTAAACAGATGGTAAAAAGGTGATGTGAACCCACCCTTACACAGGCAATGCCAAGGAGTTTTTTTCTCCCAGGCTGTGGAGCTCTCCGATGTGATTGGATCGCGGCACAGCCATTGAGAAACCCGGGCGTCTCCTCTCCCTGTTCCGATGCTCAGTATTAGCATACTGAGCGGGAGAAATACAGGGGGGCAGAGCGGGGCGCAGGAGCGATATTTTGAAAAACTGAACCCCGTGTCAGAAGCAGCGGGGGTTGCCCTAACAATAAAGGTATTTAACTAAAGTAACTCAAACACATGAAAGATCCTCTTTAAGCTCTATAGCCCAGTGGTTAAGGTTCTTGCCTTTAACCCCTTCAACCCCAGGCCTGTTTTCACCTTCCTGACCAGGCCATTTTTTGCAAATCTGACGTGTCACTTTATGTGGTAATAACTTTGGAACGCTTTTACTTATCCATGCCATTCTGAGATTGTTTTCTCGTCACATATTGTGCTTCACGACAGTAGTAAATTTGTGCCAAATATTTCATTTTTATTTAGAAACAAATACCAAATTTACCAAAAATGTGGAAAAATTTGCAAATTTCAATTTCTCTACTTTCAAAATACATAGTAATACCTCCAAAAATAGTTATTATTTTACAATCCCCATATGTCTACTTTATGTTGGCATCATTTTATAAATGTCATTTTACTTTTTTAGGACGTTAGAAGGCTTAGAAGTTTAGAAGCCATTTTTCAAATTTTCAACAAAATTTCCAAAACCATTTTTTTAAGCACCAATTCAGATATAAAGTAATTTTGAGTGGCTTATGTAATGGAAACCACCCATAAATAACCCCATTTTAGAAACTACACCCCTCAAATGATAAAAAACTGCTGTTACAAACTTTGTTAACCCTTGAGGTGTTCCACAAGAATTAATGGAAAATGGAGGTGAAATTTCAAAATTTCACTTTTTTAGTAGCTTATTCATATTAATAATTTTTTTCTTGCAACACAGCAAGGGTTAACAGAGCAAACTAAACCTCAATATACATTGCTCTGATTCTGCAGTTTACAGACATACCCCATATGTGGTGGTAAACGTCTCTATGAGTTTGTGGCAGTGGTCAGAAGGAAAGGAGAACCATACGGATTTTGGAGGCAGATTTTGCTAGAATGGTTTTTAGGCACCATTTTGTAATTGAGAGACCCTGACGTACCCCTACAGTGGAAACCCTCAAAAAGTGACCCCATTTTGGAAACTACACCCTTCAAAGAATATATTAAGGGGGGTACTGGCCACTTTGACCCCCTAAGCGTTTTACGAAATTTGGAAACACTTGGCTGTGAAAATGAAAAGTTTCATTTCTTGCAATAAAATGTTGCTTTAGCCCCAAATTTTTCATTTTCAAAAGGGGTAACAGGAGAAAAGCACCCCATAATTTGTTCCCCGTTTTCTCCTGAATACGGCAACACCCCATATGTGGTGGTAAACTGCTGTGTAGACACATGGCAGGACTCAGAACAGAAGGAGCGCCATATGGATTTTGCAGCACAGATTTTGATGGATTGGTTTGCGGGTGCCATTGATTTTTATTTTTTTGAGTTATTGTCTTATGTGGGGGCTCATTTTTTGCGGGATGAGGTGACGTTTTCATTGGTACCATTTTGGGGTACATAAGACTTTTTGATCGCTTGGTATTACACTTTTTGTGAGTCAAGGTGAAAAAAATTGCTGTTTTGGCATAGTATTTTTAAATTTTATTACAGCATTCACCTGGGGGGCCATTTCATGTAATATTTTTATAGAGCAGGTTGTTACGGACGTGGCCATACCCAATATGTCTACCATTTTTATTTTTGGAAAGTTTTACACATTAGATGCATTTTTGAACAAAATAAAATATTTTTTTGTGTTGCCATTTTCTGAAAGCCATATTTTTTTTAGTTTTCTGGCGATTGTCTTAGGTAGGGTCTCAATTTTTGTGGGACAAGATGACGGTTTGATTGGTACCATTTTGGGGTACATACGCTTTTTTGATCGCCTGCTATTACACTTTTTGTAAGGGAAGGTGACCAAAAAAAGGCTGTTTTGGCACAGTTTTTTTTTTTTTTTTTACTGCGTTCACCTGGCGGGGTGGATCATGTGATATTTTTATAGAGCCAGCCGATACGGACGTGGCAATACCTAATATGTCTATTTTTATTTTTTTCACTATTTTTTACAAATCTTTTTATATTATTTTGTGAAACGGACGTTTTGGGTTTTTTTGGAACTTGAAACTTTTGGGAAACTTTATTTTTTCACTTTTTTTTTCACTTTCTTTTTTTACACTTTTTTTAACTTTTCAGGGTCTGATCCCCTTTACAATGCATTACAATACTTCTGTATTGTAATGCATTGGCTGTAAGTATATTACTCAATGTAATACACTTACAGCCTTCTGCCTGTGAGATCCAGGGGGCTGGATCTCACAGGCTTCCGTAGATAGCAGCCGGAAGGAAGGCATCTGGCTGCTATCTAAGCCATCGGGTCCCCATCACAGCAGCATGGGGACTCGATGGACACCCCTTCCCACCGCCCGCATCGCATGTACCGCGGCACATGAAGGGTTAATGCACCGGCATCAGTGTTTTCACCGATGCCGGTGCATACAGCAGGGGTCCAACCCCTGCCACTGATCGGGTGGGCGCAGCTCCTGCACCCACCCGATCAGCGCGCTGTAGCACTACGGCGCTGGTCGGTGAGTCACTTCCCGCAGCGCCATACATGTACGGCGCTGGTCGGGAAGGGGTGAGTTTGAATCCCCATTGGAAGATTTAAAAATAGAAGCTAAATAAAACTTTAAATACACAGGGTGTCCCTAACAGTGAGATATTTAAATTTTTTGAGGAACAAAATGGCGCAAAACATAAAATATGATCAAATGGGGATAATTTTAATTTTTTTTTATATTTTCAAAACTTCTTTTTATTTTTTTAACTTTTTGTTAAGTCCCCCAAGTGGACCACAACTTCAGTCATCAGATGTAGATTGTTCCATTAGGCTTCATTCACATGACCGTATTTTGTTTCAATGTCCGTTCCGTTTTTTTTTAAATGGGTCCACAAAAAAAACGGAAGGTACTCTGTGTGCATTCCATTTCCGTATGTCCGTATTTCCGTTCTGCAAAAAAGATAGAACACGTCCTATTCTTGTCCGTTTTGCTGACAAGGATAGGCATTGTTACAATGGATCCTCAAAAAAATGGAAACACGGATGCCATACGGAACGTCATCCGTTTTTGTGCGGACCGCAAAACACATACGGACATGTGAATGAAGCCTTAGTCTGTATAGAAATCACTATATCACAGTTCAGTGCTGCCATCTAGTGGCCTGAACTGGTATATACTAATAATGAGCCTGGAAGCCTAGTATAGGCTGGGGCATATATGTAGAACAGGGAGCTCTCCCCGATCTCCGCTGGGGAAAAGCACGCCTGAAGAGGAAGCCTGCGCTTCCGTTTTTTAACACTGTTAGATGCAGTGAGTGAGGGGAACTCATTGTGTGAGGGGAGGGGGCATGTGGCGTATTCTGGGGCCATGAGGGTGAAGAACTGTGTGAGGAGCTTTATGGGGTGTAAATCGACAGAACGTAACTGTGTTTTTAGTACATTATTACAAGATTTGCTGCCCACTTTTGATTTTGCCCAGGGCCACATTTTGTCTAAAACTGGCCCTGACTACCACATTATCAGAACTAGTGTTATCTGTGGTTTTACATGGGACTGCAAGTAACACTACCACATTATCAGCAAAAGCGTTATCTGTGGTTTTACATAGGACTGCAGGTAACACTACTACATTTTCTCTACACAGATAGCCATCACTGTGTTATCCGTGCTGTTACATAGGACTGCAGAGGTCATCTACTATATTACCTGTACTCAGAGATTTATCACTGTGTAAGGGGGCCCACTGAGACTGTATCTCCCAAGGGCCCACATGAACCTGGAGCCGGCCCTGCCAGGGGCTCCACATGCTGTAAAAAAATAAAGGAACTTATACTCACCTAACCGATCCCTAGCTGCTACAGTTGTGATGGAATCAGTTATTATGCTGTGGGCGGAGTTAGAGGAATGGCCTAGTATAAAAAAACTGCGGTGATCCAGACGACACATTGTCCCTCTTTGAGATTTTCAAAAGTTTGGAGGTATGTCATTGAGTATCCTTGAAGCTCTAATGTAAGTCTATGAGAGATGAGAGTTGTAGCAATGTATCTGTTTGTGCTAAATTTCTCCACTCCACCACTTCCACTAGAAGGTTCTAATTCAACTAGAACCTGTATATAAGGAGAGCAATCAGAGCCCCTAGTGTTCTGAAGTTAGGGAACAGTTCTCAGAAGAATGGACTCTGCCAGACTAATGAGTGACCAGAAGAAGACGCTGAGATGGGGATACTCTACCACAGACCCTGGGTCACCAACCTTCGACCAGGGTACCAGACTTCTGAAGATAGAGGGAGAGCTAGCTCAGGCCTTTCCTCAGCATGAACCCTTCTTCTGCCAGGGAGGAGACTGGAGAAACCAGCTCTATGCCTTGCCTGTATTGTTTTGCACCTGCATTCCTCCAGTAAAGTATCACACTGGTTTAATACAGACCCTGACTCTCTGGATTTATTTCCCATTGGGGTGCACCATGCCTTACCATCCCTTCCAGAGACCAGCAACACGAACTGAAATGCCATAAAGTGGATTTAAACTGCTGTTTGGCATGTTGCAGGGTTCAGAAGAGAAAGATAAACTTGCAGAGCATGTTTTGTTGGATTGGTTTACAAGTGCCATGGAACAGTCTCTGAGGTACTAGTACAGCTATTATCTGACAACCATATGTCTTTGTTCTCTTTTTTCTCTTGATAGAGCTGTGTGAGGGCTTATTTTTTTGCCAAATGAGTTGCGATTATCCTTGGTAATATTTTGTGGTACGTATGACTGTGACGTCATTGGCACCATTTTGGGGTACATATAACTTTTTTATTGCTTGATACTATGTAGAGATGAGCGAATCTATTCACCACTTTGTATCTTCGTTACGAATCCTCTTTATTTCCTACTCCGAATCGAATCCGGATTTATTCAGATTCGTTTCGTACGATTCTTAAAAGTTCTTAAAATTTTGAATGCTAATGCTACGTACGCTACGTATGCATTCTTCTTGCCCCCCGGCCCCCAGAAGCGGGAAAATGATGATACGCCCCCTCAAGTGCGGGAAAGTGAAGATACGCCCCCCTCAGAAACGGGAAAAACCAGCCCTCCGGGAACTATCTATTTGCAAGTATAGGGAGTGAAGACTCCTCCCTCATTACTCCGCCCTCCTCTCCAGTTCAAGCCAGCAGAGAACAAGACAGCATGGCGAAACAACTACGCCCAAAGTGGGGAGAGGCCCGAGGAAATCAGAGTGGCACAAGTGATCCCGAGAATCGCACGAGTACCGGAGGTGTCTGCCATGCCGGCTAGTGCGGCGGAGGCGGCTGGAGCGTCCACTCCACCGCCCAGGAGGAGAATACCTTCCATGCGGCAGAATCCCATCATGCTTGCATCAATGACGGCCCTGACCCTGTGGGTCTTCAAGAATGCGGTGGAGGACTGGTTCATCCAAGTGCTTGACCATCCGAGGCCGGGAGACCCTACTCTGAAACGGTGTAAAGGAACCATCCTCTGGTTTTCAGTGGAGCAAGGCAGTGGCTTCCTTGCGGATGACGAGGGCGGAAAGGAGTACTTTGTGGGCCACAGGTCTGTGAAACGGTCTTACCTGCCCCAAGCTCGTCACAGCCTATATGTGGGGGATCAGGTAGAATATACCCCCATGGCATCCCTGAAAGGCCCCTTTGCTACCGGAGTAACGTTATTGTCAAAGCCCCTGCTACCTGCATCGCCAACCGAGACCTGGCCAGATGATGCAGCAGCCGCAGGACGTGTGCTCTGCCTACAAGAGTCACCAGATGGCACTCTCCATTTCAGAGAGAAAACACAGCCACAGCCGGAGCCTCTGATCCCTGGATTACCACCACCACCACCACAGCCCTTTCACCTGGGTCAGCTGACTACATCATTCTTCACTTTCAGCCCACGGTGATCCAGTACCAGCTACCAGGGAAAATGAAGTCAGCAGCAGCCAAGGGAGCTGGAGGTTCTTCCTTGGGTGCAGCCTTGCCTGAACCGCTGCAGCCAGAAGTCCTTAACCCTGCTGTCCCAGCAGGAGTATCTGGAAAGGCGAAGGCTCAAGTAGCAACAGCGCTCACCAGTGTGACCACCACCCGGTCAAGTCCAAATTCTAGCAGCAGAGGGCAGTGGAGCCAGCGTGGCCTACAGGAGGCAGGAGCGTCCTCTTATGTCCTTCAGCAGCAGTAGCAGTCCTCATCTGAGGAGTCCTTCTACAACTGGCTCTTTCTGTCTGGCTGATTTAAAGGACACCTCATGGTCTGGACCTATGGGAGCCACAACGAGCTCAACCACGGCAGCCAGCTTGGCCTACAGGAGGCAGGAGCGTCTTCTAATGTAATTTAGCAGCAGTTCCAGTGAGGACTTCACGTACCTCATATGAGGAACCCTTCTACTGGCTATCAGTCTGGCTGATTTACAGGACACTTCTGGACCTATGGGAGCCACAACATGGACTGCACCTGATGGGTGAGAGCTAGTTGGCACTTGTTTTTATCTTATTTTTATTGCCCCTGTTTGACTCTCACCCAGATGGACATGGCTTGTCAGGACTCCCCCCCCCCCCCATTCTGCAGAAAATTCCCGGTTGCACCTAAGCACACCTATTTTCCTTTTCCCCCCCTTCTCAGGTTATTTGGGAGCCCCCATTGCAAAAAGGGTTCTCTATTTGCTGCTATTTTATATTATCTATGTGGATTACACGTTACCTGTTTGGATTACAAAATTACCTCACGTGGATTACATTTGAATTTTGGACTATGTGTTCCAGTGTTTTATGCCAAGCAGCCATGAGGAGAGACTCAAACATATATCTTGCAAATGTGAAATTGGTTGCACTAAAATGTTTGCATAATTATGTCTTTGCAGTATTTTAGCAATAATGTTTTTACAGGTTCAGCAACGTTCAAGCACTTTAGCAAATAGTGTGTATTCTTTTTCAGGTACTGCATTTAGAGATGAGCGAATCTATTCGCCGCTTCGTAGATTCATATAGAATCTTACAAATTTTTCACTCCGAAGCGAATCCGTTAAATTCGAAAATGTTCTTAAAACTTTGTACGCATTAGCTATGTACTTGTCCGATAAATTGTACGCTAATGCTACGTATAAGTTACTTTATATGCTGATGCGTACTAATTCAGTTAATTAGCGAACTTTTACTGTAAGTTCGTTATTCGTGCGGCAAAAAGCCCGGGAAGAAAGCGGTCACCTGACCAAGTGGGAAGGGCTTGCTCTGATTGGCTCATAGGCTCGGTAAGCCAATGACGCATCAGTTGTGCTGCGACTGCTGAGACGAGCAGAAGCACTGTCTGTGAAGTTCTGAGAGACAGAGAACTGTTTTGTTAAAATTGGGGTGTAATTGTTCTGGGAATACATAATACTCATATGAGGGATACTGCAGGGCCCGTGCAAGGCAAGTTCAGGGCCA
Organism: Rhinella marina; assembly: GCA_900303285.1. Taxonomy (NCBI): domain Eukaryota; kingdom Metazoa; phylum Chordata; class Amphibia; order Anura; family Bufonidae; genus Rhinella; species Rhinella marina. Next base: position 709,787 of record ONZH01011722.1, on the reverse strand, counting down.
GTTTAGGACTAGTAATTAATCAGGCAGGAAGAGAGACGGGGAGAGAGACAAAGACCAGCTGCAGGGCCACAGTCAAGTGAAAATGTCTGGCATGGAAAAGCAAAAAGGTTCCAGCCAGACCTCGAGTTCCAAAAAAACAGGAGAAGCTGGCACAGGGCAGCAGTGCCAAAGGACCTGTACCGGAGCTTCTACTTGTAGAATTCGTAATAGTTGGCCACTGTTCCACGAGGCTCAAATATTTTGTTACTCACCCTGTCGTATCGCTGCACGGATCTCAGTAAGCCGCTTTTGGCATTTAAACTTCAAATCGGACCATTTCCACTGGATCTGGCCCGAGGTCTGCACAGTGTTGAAACGATGGCGCAAGCCTCGGATCACCTGCTGCACTACCGTGTTTCCCCGAAAATAAGACAGGGTCTTATTTCTTTTTTTTCTCTGAAAAAAGGGTTAGGGCTTATTACCGTGGTAGGTCTTATTTTTGCCCCCACTGTACATATATTTCATTTTTCCCCCACTGAATATATACTGGTATGTCATTTTTTTGCCCCTGAGCACACACAGACAAAAAATATACTTACCTACACTTTGCTCTTGACTTCTTCTTCTCACCCAATCCTGTCATCTGGCGTGCGCTTGCGTCATCCCGTCAACCAGCATGATCCCACGAAATCCGGCACTAAAGTCACGTCTCGCGGGATCATCACAGGGGAGATGTCTTGCAGCGCCGGATAGGGTATGGGTATAGGTGTGTATAGGTAACTAACTGCACAGCGCTGTGTACTATAGTACGCAGCATTGCACAGGTAGCGCCACCAGCAGAGAGGCCCTGACTGGCCATTAAAATCACTTGCGGTCTGCGCCCCCCGGGCCTGGACCGTAACCCTATTCTCAGTGTATCCTCAATGTACCTAGGGCTTATTTTTGGAGTAGGGCTTTTATTTTAAGCCTACTCCAAAAACAGGGCAAAATAGCATTAGGGCTTATTATCGGGGTAGGTCTTATTTTCGGGGAAACACGGTATCTCCTTTTTATGCTGGTTCGAGTGGCGGTGTGTGCCATCGTAATCTTGCCAGTCCATCAGCCGGATCCTGTATTTAAGCTCTCCAGAGCTAAATGCTGAGGATCGCCTGGATGTCATTTTTCAAAATTCGCTCTGCATCTGAGCAGTGCACATCGCGGCCTAGCTTCGTGCATACCTGCGTATTACGCAATCGCTAGACAATAGTACGCTGAGGATTCGTATGCAATTTGTACGCTCATGCGTACGTGTTCACATAAGTTGTGTACCTTTAATAACTGTACGTTCGTTATTAGTGCGCGATTGTTCGCAAAACACCATATAATAACGTATGATTTGTACGCAGCTTCGGCCTAATAGATTTGTATGAAGTACGAATCTTTTGAAAAATTCGACGAACTTTCGGCTAAGCGTATTTTGGATGATTTGCTCATCTCTAACTGCAATGTGTCCTATTATGCACTTATTGTATGGTGTGTTTGGTAAATTATGCACTTAGCCGGATAGCTAGCACCTTACATTTCTAGCTCATATAGACTGCCTCTGAGGACTGTACACCGCAGCCTAGCGTCGTGCGTGCGTATGACTCGCGAATCAATAGTACACTAAGGATTCGTACGCACTTTTTACGATAATGCTTACACATTCAGTTCAGTAGCGTACTTTTAACAACGCTTAGACTGTATGTTCATAATTTGTGCAGGAATGTTCGCAAAACAACGATTATTTTTTAACGCAACTTCGACCGAATAAATTCGTATTAAGAATGAATCTTGTTATAAATTCGTCGATTATTTGCCAAAGCGAATTTTTGAAGATTCGCTCATCTCTAATGCTATGATTTATGGGAGGTGAAGTGATTAGGCTTGAGCGAGTCGAACGTTGCTGTTAATGCTCTTTCCATAGAGCATTAAAATGTATGGGCTCTGTGTAGCCTAACTTCTTCTTGGCCAAAGTTGCACGAGGCTTGGGTGAATGACTATAGTATTCCTATCTTAGTATTTAAAAACATTTAAAAATAGGAATCGGAAGTAGGCTTTGGTACTGGCTGGTACTTTGGTACCAAAGCCCACTTCAGATTCTATGATCTGAAGCTCGATTTGCTCAAGCCTAGAGGCGACCAAAAAATGGCTGTTCTGGCATAGTTTTTTTTTTTAATGGCATTCACCTGATGGTGATCTGATCACAATATATTTTTATAGAGTCGGTCATTACGGGGTTTTTTTCGGTGTTTTTGCACTTGTAAATGTTTTTTTTTTTTAATTTTTGTCCCACTAGGGGACTTTAAATTTTGAGGGTCTGATCCCTTCTACAATGCATTACAATACATAGGGGCCCAGCTGTCAGTAACAGCCAAGCCACTGCAACTGATTGGGCAAGCACTGCTCCTGTGCCTGCCCAATCACTGCACCATACATATTCGGCACAGGTCGGGAACTTACTTGTTGCAGCGCCATATCCAGCGCATCTAGAAGGAGTAAGTGAAGGATGGGAGTGGTAGTGGTTATGGCAATGATATTTGTAAATGCACAATAAACATATACAATACCAAGCTGATTGACTCCAAAGCACAGACTTGTAGGTTCTGGACCTTCTACTTTCTCTTCTGTTTGGAGCACTATATTAGTAGAGTTACTTGCTTGAGTAGATGTAGTCTCAGAAATTATGGTTCTCTGAAACTCAGACCTAACGCTAAGAAGTTTGTACAACTTTCTTTTCCTCAGCTAAGCACAGTCTCTCAACTAACTGACTAACCAGGAGTGGTTCATTCAATCTGTTAAGCCTGACTTACCCATACAATGCTGTTAGGTATACAATTATAGTAAATTAGAACATTTCACTTAGCAATACAACATTAGAACTATTACCCTTTAGCAGTAACTCTGTTCTGGGGTGCTGCACATACATGTATGGCACTGGTCGGGAAGGGGTTAAACAGGCTGTTTTTAATAATACAGAAATAGCAAAGCACAGAGTCATAAGTATAGATGCTCTAGAATTGTTATTACATGGGGAATGAAAGTATTTACTAAAACTGGCATGTCAGGAGAGATTACAGATTCTCTTTACAAGAGGGGAGGGGGAGAAGTTCTCAGAGTGTGATACATAACCTTTCAGGGCAATCTCAGCACTTTCAATTAAACCTTCCAACAGATTCATTAGAATCGGACATGAAACACATTTCAAGAAATTCTCTATTTGTAAGTTATGCTACTAATAAAATTGAAGTTGTAGTAAAATTCAGTAATGCAACAACAGGCAACTACAGAGAATTTCTCCACAGGTATGACCCTTGAGCCAAAACCTATGTGTTTAGTAACAAACATTGCAGTAGCTTGCCCTAACAGGATGCTAGAAGCCGCACATTTCTCTATATTATACGGTCCCCTTCAGGGGCGTAGCTAAAGGCTCATGGGCCCTGGTGCAAGAGTTCAGCTTGGGCCCCCCCCCCCGCCTAATACAGCGCCCCATACCTCTTATATCCAGTATAATACAGCCCCATACCTCTTATATCCAGTATAATACAGCCCCATACCTCTTATATCCAGTATAATACAGCCCCATACCTCTTATATCCAGTATAATACAGCCCCATACCTCTTATATCCAGTATAATACAGCCCCATACCTCTTATATCCAGTATAATACAGCCCCATACCTCTTACATCCCGTATAATACAGCGCCTCATACCTCTTACATCCAGTGACGTCTCCTCGGATGTAGATCTTCTCTTTCCTCATCTTCTCCTTTCAGACCAGACGCCATTTTTCAGCCATTTCTCATCTCTGCAGTTTGACAGAAAAAATCTTAGTTTACTACTTTTCCATCATCCTCCCATCTTCTGGACAAATCATCCTACCACCCCCAGTACTGTGCCACTAGTACCACACAGATAGTGCCCTTCAATAATTATTGGCACACAGTGTCCTAAAATAACTGCGCCCAGCAAATAGTGTCCCGTAATAGTGTGAACATACCGTCCCCCAGAAATAACTGCGCTGATACTGTGCCAGGGTGCCCCCCACAGTAATAGTGCCCCCCACAGTACTAATGTCCCCACTGTGCCCCAGAAGTAATAATGCTTCCAATGTGCCAGTAAGAAGTGCTCCCCACCCATAGATGCCCCCCAAATTATGTGCCAGTAAGAAATGCCCCAATAATGCGCCAGAAGTTCCCCCCATTGATTCCCCCTCAAAATCATGTGCCAGTAAGAAATGCCCCCATGTGCCAGTAAAAATGCCCCCATGTGCCCCCTTGTGCCAGTAAAAATGCCCCCATGTGCCAGTAAAAATGCCCCAGTGCCCCCATGTGCCAGTAAAAATGCCCCCATGTGCCAGTAAAAATGCCCCCATGTGCCCCCATGTGCCAGTAAAAATGCCCTCAGTGCCCCCATGTGCCAGTAAAAATGCCCCCAGTGCCCCCATGTGCCAGTAAAAATGCCCCGTGCCAGTAAAATGCCCCCAGTGCCCCCATGTGCCAGTAAAAATGCCCCCAGTGCCCCATGTACCAGTAAAAATGCCCCCAGTGCCCCATGTGCCAGTAAAATGCCCACAGTGCCCCCATGTGCCAGTAAAAATGCCAACAGTGCCCCCATGTGCCAGTAAAAATGCCCACAGTACCCCATGTGCCAGTAAAATGCCCACAGTGCCCCCCATGTGCCAGTAAAATGCCCACAGTGCCCCCATGTGCCAGTAAAATGCCCACAGTGCCCCATGTGCCAGTAAAATTCCCACAGTGCCCCCATGTGCCAGTAAAAATGCCCACACTGCCCCCCATGTGCCAGTAAAATGCCCCCAGTGCCCCATGTGCCAGTAAAATGCCCCCAGCGCCCCCATGTACCAGTAAAAATGCCCCCATGTGCCAGTAAAAATGCCCACAGTGCCCCATGTGCCAGTAAAAATGCCCCAGTGCCCCAGTGCCGTAAATGCCCACAGTGCCCCATGTGCCAGTAAAATGCCCACAGTGCCCCCATGTGCCAGTAAAATGCCCACAGTGCCCCATGTGCCAGTAAAATGCCCACAGTGCCCCCATGTGCCAGTAAAAATGCCCACAGTGCCCAGTGCCAATGCCCAGTCCCCATGTGCCAGTAAAATGCCCCCAGTGCCCCCATGTGCCAGTAAAAATGCCCCAGTGCCCCCAATTAGGCTACGGTGACTGCTACAATTAAAAAAAAATAATAATAAAAAAAAATAACACTTATACTTACCTCCATGGTGCTGACAGCGATGCGATGCAGGCCTCTTCCGGCCTGTGTCCCGCGATGTACGGCTCAGGCGGCGCGATGACGTCATCGCGCCGCCTGAGCCGGCCTCTGATAGGCTGCAGGCCCAGTGCCTGCAGCCTATCAGAGGAACGGGCAGGGGAGACGCCTCTCCCTCCCCTGCCCCAGTACAATACAGGCATCTGTATCGCCGTCCTGAGGACGGCGATACAGATGACTATGGAGATGAGCGCTTCCACAATGGAAGCGCTCATCTCCCTCTGCCCCTATCTGTGTGCAGGGCCGCGCCGCACCTGGCTAATTGGCGGTGCGGCCCTGCAAGTGGCAAGGGGGGCCCTCGGGGCCCCCCTGGCTTAGGGGCCCGGTCGCAACTGCGACCGCTGCGACCCCTATAGCTACGCCACTGGTCCCCTTGTTCATGTTCTGTAGTGCAGTCAGATTAAGCAGAACACCCTAAGGGTAAATGTGCAGTAACTGATAGCAGATTTGTTCTTCCATCACAATTGTGGTTTGTGTTACAAAGTTTTACAGGTCCATCAAGTGCAACCTTTCTCAGAGCAATTCTAAAACATTGTTAAATTAATTATAACAATGCCGTTTGCTATTAGATAAGCATCTAGCCCTGACATAGTATCCACCATTACTGCCTCTTGGGGTAGGACACTCCATAGTTTGACTGCTCTAAATGTAAAGAATCCTTTCTTGTATTGTTTGTTTAAATCTCCTTTCCTCCACATGTAACAGTATTTGAACATATAAATGCGTCTTTTTTCCAAGCTTAGCCATCCCAGTTTTTCAAGCCTCTCAGTAAGAGAGAAACCTTCCATCCCATTTAATAATCTGGTAGCCCAATTTTGGACCCTTTCTAGCTCTCCTATGTCCCCATATTCAAGATGTGGCCAGAATGGATTTGTAGAGCGGTAGGTGAACAAAAATGGGCTGATGGAAGCAAAATGTATTGTTGTCACGCCCTGGTGTGGAGGGAATAGCCACACCGAGCGTACGAGGGAAGGAAAAAGACCAAAACCAGGGAAACGGTCACCTCCTTCAGGGAACCCTGAAACTAGGCCCTGACTGACTACCAGTATGAACAAGCCTTAGTGGTAGGAGAGTTCATACACAGGAAAATGTCACTTATCTTAAAGCAGATATCGCAGCAACCGGATCTCAGCCGAGATCCACACCACACACTACAAAGTAGGCAGAGAGTATAAACCGCAGTGAATACTGGGAAATGAAGGAATAAATAGAGGAGAGAAAATTACCACACCTACAACAGTTGAGGGGAAGGGGTGTGGTAACCAGAAACCAAACCAAGGGGAAAACGTCAAATTATGTCACTTTTGAAAGCCGCGCAGAACGTCTGATACCAGACGCAAGCCCCCTCGTGACATTACCCCCCCTTTTACGGGTGACCTCCGGGCACCCAGGACCAACTTTATCAGGATGACACCTGTGAAAGGCTTTCACCGGTACCCATGACCTCTCCTGTGGACCATAACCCTTCCAATGAACAAGATATTGAAGAGTCCCACGGAGAACTCGAGAATCAATGATCTTGACAATCTGGAATTCCAAATTACCATCCACCAAGACAGGCGCGGGTATCAAGGGAGATGGCTCCAGAGGTTCAACATATCTCTTCAACAAAGATCTGTGAAATACATTATGGATTTTCAGGGCCTGAGGAAGTTCAAGACGAAATGCCACAGGATTAATAATGGCCATGACCTTATATGGGCCAATAAATCTTGGACCCAACTTCCAAGAAGGAACTTTTTAACTTAATGTTCCTAGTAGAGAGCCACACAGAATCACCCACACTTAGGTCTGGACCATTCATACGTTTCCTGTCAGCCACACATTTGTACTTGTTACCCATATTTATCAAGTTATTTTGAATTTTTCGCCATATAGAAGACAATGATGACGAAAAATGTTCTTCCTCAGGAATACCAGAAGTATCAGAACCAGAAAATGTGCCAAACTGCGGGTAAAAGCCATATGCACAAAAAATGGTGACTTACCAGTGGAGTCCTGTCTGCGATTATTTATGGCAAACTCAGCCAGAGACAAAAACGAGGAACACTCCTCCTGGTTATCAGAGACAAAACATCTCAAGTAAGTCTCCAGACTCTGATTGGTACGCTCAGTCTGTCCATTCGTCTGGGGATGAAAGGCAGAGGAAAAAGACAGTTGTACCCCGAGCCGAGTACAGAACGCCCTCCAGAATCTGGACACAAACTGAGTCCCACGATCAGAGACCACGTCAGTGGGAATGCCATGAAGTTTCACAATGTTGTCAACAAACACTTGTGCAAGAGTTTTAGCATTGGGGAGTCCGGGTAATGCAATAAAGTGCGCCATTTTACTAAAACGATCTACAACCACCAGAATAACTGTCTTACCAGACAACTCAGGCAGATCAGTGATGAAGTCCATGGATAGGCGAGTCCATGGTCTGGACGGGATGGGTAATGGAAGTAGGTCCAGAAGGTCGAGTATGTGTCACCTTAGCGCGTGCACAGACACAGACACTGCAGGCTGACACATAGTCCTAAACACACTTACGCAGCCCTGGCCACCAGAATCTACAAGAGATGAGGTCGACAGTGGATTTATTCCCAGGGTGTCCCGCAAGCACCGAAGAATGATGCTCCTCAAACACCTTATGACGCAAATCAGAAGGAACAAACAACTTCCCAGGAGGGCAAGACTCCGGCGCATCTCCCTGGGCCTCAAACACTTTAGCCTCAAGATCAGGGTAAAGAGCGGATATCACCACTCCTTCAGACAGTATAGAGCTCGGATCTTCAAAATCACCACCTCCGGGAACGCTACGAGACAAGGCATCCGCCTTCACATTCTTAACCCCAGGACGATATGTGACAATGAAATTGAATCTGGTGAAGAACAAAGACCATCTGGCCTGCCTCAGATTAAGTCGTTTAGCCGACTCCAGGTAAGCCAGATTTTTGTGATCAGTGATTGGGTGAATCGCCCCTTCCAACCAATGACGCCATTCCTCAAAAGCCAACTTAATGGCCAGTAACTCTCTGTAACCACATCATAATTTCTCTCCGCCACAGAGAGTTTTTTCGAAAAAAAAGCACATGGGCACCATTTACCAGGAGACGGGCCCTGTGATAAAACTGCTCCTACCCCCACCTCGGATGCGTCAACCTCCACAATGAAAGGTTGTGACACATCTGGCTGCACCATTATAGGGGCAGAAGAAAAGCACTCCTTCACAGCGGAGAAGGCTTGCAACGCTGCATCAGACCACACTGAGACATCCGTCCCTTTCTTAGTCATGTCAATTAAGGGTTTAACTATTGTCGAATAGTTCTTAATAAATTTTTGGTAATAGTTGGTGAACCCCAAAAATCGCATAAGAGCCTTCAGATTTTCAGGTCGGTCCCAGTTCAGAACAGCACAGACTTTCTCTTGATCCTTACGAAAATTTGAAGATGAAAGCAAGTATCCTAAGAATTGCACCTCATGTACAGCAAAAACACATTTCTCTAATTTTACATACAACTTGTTATCTCTTAAGATTTGCAACACTTGCCTCACGTGATCCTGATCTGTCACAATATCTGGAGAATAGATTAGTATGTCATCCAAATACACGACTACAAACCTCCCAACAAGATGATGAAAAATGTCATTAACAAAATGCTGGAAGACAGCAGGAGCATTGGTCAACCCAAAAGGCATGACCAGGTTCTCAAAGTGGCCCTCAGGAGTGTTAAAGGCCGTCTTCCATTCATCCCCTTCCTTGATCCTGACCAGATGATATGCCCCCACTTAAGTCCAACTTGGAGAACACCTTGGCATCCACAATCTGTTTAAACAAGTCGGGAATAAAAGGAAGGGGATACGGATCACGGACAGTAATCCTATTGAGTTCACGGAAATCCAGACATGGCCTAAGGGTTCCGTCCTTTTTCTTAACAAAAAAGAACCCTACTGCCACAGGAGATTTGGAAGGCCTAATATGTCCTTTAGCCAAACTCTCAGCAATATATTCCTTCATGGCCATTCTCTCAGGTCCAGAAAGGTTATACAGCCTAGATTTGGGCAATTTTGCTCCAGGGATAAGATTGATAGGACAATCGTATTCCCGGTGAGGGGGTAAATCCTGACATCCACCTTCAGAAAATACATCAGAGAAATCCGATATAAAAGAAGGAAGAGTCTTAGTGGTTAAAGCAGAAAAAGATGTATTAAGGCAATTGTCAACACAATAATCGCCCCAATTCACAATTTGTCTAGTATGCCAGTCAATGGACGGATTATGTTTGCTTAACCACGGTAAACCCAGAACCACAGCAGCAGGAAGACCTTCCAACACAAAACATGAAATAAGCTCCTGATGAAATTTATCCACTCTTAATTTGATATCATGCACCATCTGAGACAAACACTTCTGAGATAGAGGTGCAGAATCAATGGCAAACACAGAAATCCTCTTATCCAAAGAACTCGGCGACAATCCATGCATACGGACAAACTGAGCATCAATTAAGTTCACCACTGCCCTGCTGTCAATAAATACCTCAATTTTCACAACCTTTGACTCTAGCGCCACCTTGGCAGTCAGGAGAAAACGGGTACTACAGGATGAAGACAAATGCACATTTTCAGTCTCCCTACCCACCCCACCAAGAGTGAGATGAGAATTCAACGCCCCATTGTGTTTTCTCTCTTTTAGAGACTGAATGCATGGACATACATTGATAAAGTGTCCTTTCTGACCACAGAAAAAACACACACGCTTTTTATTACCAAAATGTTTACGGGTGGAAACAGGAGTGGCTCCCCCTAATTGAATAGGTTCGTCCCCTGACACCAACCTAGGGGAATATTCACCCAAAGTGTCATAGGAAGACAATACGCTATGTGATATTACGTCCTGAGAGCGGGGGCCCCTAGATCGCTCTCTCAGGCGCCTATCCATGCGTACAGCAAGGGACATGGCAGCTTCCAAAGACACAGGGGTTTCATGAAAGGCCAAAGCGTCCTTCAGTCCTTCAGATAACCCCTGACAGAATTGGCTACGTAGAGCAGGATCATTCCATTCAGTATTGGTCGCCCACCTCCGGAACTCAGAGCAATAGATCTCAACAGAGCGCTTACCCTGACGAAGGTCACGTATCTAGGTCATCATAGATAATTCCCAAAGCCTTAAAAAATTCATCTACCGACCGGCGAGACTGCGAACTGGTCGGCAGGGAAAAGGCCCATGACTGCGCATCTCCTTTAAGCAGCGAGATGACCACACCAACCTTCTGCTCCTCATTACCAGAAGAATGTGGACCCAGTCTGAAATACAATTTGCACACCTCCCTGAATAGAACAAAGTTATCATGTCCACCAGAAAATCTGTCCGGGAGGGCAACCTTAGGCTCCTAACAGGCCTTACAAGCAGCACCCCCAGAACCACCAGCCTGTGACCTCTGGATCTGGTTGCGGATGTCAGCTACCTCCAAGCTTAGTCCTTGCAACTGTTCAGTTAGCACAGAAATAGCATCCATGTCAGTAGAAAAATGACATTAATTTTTGTCAGTGGTTTATAATGTCACGCTCTGGTGTGGAGGGAATAGCCACACCGAGCGTACGAGGGAAGGAAAAAGACCAAAATCAGGGAAACGGTCACCTCCTGCAGGGAACACTGAAACTAGGCCCTGACTGACTACCAGTATGAACAAACCTTAGTGGTAGGAGAGTTCATACACAGGAACCTAATAATCAATTCACCCTAAAGAACCCTGCAGCTAGTGACACAGGAAAGAGTCAACCCGTTCCTCCAAGAGTAAGGACGAACAGGAGACTCCAGAAGGGAAAATGTCACTTATCTTAAAGCAGATATCGCAGCAACCGGATCTCAGCCGAGATCCACACCACACACTACAACGTAGGCAAGGAGTATAAACCGCAGTGAATACTGGGAAATGAAGGAATAAATAGAGGACAGAAAATTACCATACCTACAACAGCTGAGGGGAAGGGGTGTGGTAACCAGAAACCAAACCAAGGGCAAAACATGTCAAATTATGTCACTTTTGAAAGCTGCGCAGAACATCTGATACCAGACGCAAGCCCACTCGTGACAATTGTGGGCTCAAGACTTAGACATTCTAAGATACCAGTGTGCAGTCCTGTTACTTAGGATACTTAGTGAGGGTGATATCCTGGGCGCATGCTAATGTCCACTGGTCTTGGACGGCCCATGTAATATCAGATATTACTGTGAAGCCAAAGTTGAAGAAGAAAGGAGGCTAGATCTGACTTGTTAATGACTGCCATGTATGTAATACTATATATAATACTATATAAGCATAGCTGGCTGAATCTTCAAATATTTGACTTTGCTGGGGTTCTCCACCCCATACTTATAAAGGACAACTCCACTGCATAATATTGTAATTGCAGTTGAGTAAAACTTAAGGACTTGGCAAAGTGGGGATCATATCCCTTATCCCTTAAAGAGGTTGTCCGGGCTACAGATGTTGTTGACTTTATATAGGTCACCAATATCAAATTGGTGGGTGTCCAACACCTGACACATCACCAATCAGCTGTTTGGGCAACTATAAAATTAAAAACCACACACTGCATAGTTTTTCAGCGCTGACATAATGCTTTAGCAGTACCTCAGAGGCCTACTGCAACGGGTTAATTATTGCTAAAAGGGTGAATTTAATGTCGCCAAGATAAATGTTGTGATTTATTGTTGAAGCAATCACTTCTTTATGCACTGTGTGATCCTAACAGCAATTTATGCGCAACAGACTGTTAACATTAGCAGACTGTTTAGGTTACCGGAGTGATGGATTTAGTCCACCTCCTAGCTACTTAGAGCAGAGCTACAGGAAGGACATATGGAGAGAGTTCCTCAAGACCAGGCCCAAGTCCAAAGGACCCCCATCTCCGAGACTACAAATGCCAAAGGAGCGACTCTACTACCAGAGTACTCTTAAAGGAAATAAACCATACTTTATAGAAGGTCCAGAACCATTCAGGCAGTGCAAGATAAAGTCAGTAGAGTATATGCTTGCTTATGGAAACTTTATTGCTGTGGGAAGCACTATTGCCTTCGGCACCAACTACACTTTAAGACAAACTGGCCATCTGTGTCTAAGATCTGTCTAAGATCTAAGGTCTGGGACTTGCAAAGAGAGTTAATATGAACCTAAATGTATGCCTGTGGTTATTTTGGAGAGACTGCAAAGTGTCCTCTAGAGAGAGTGAGACAGGGAGTACTACTACCTCCAGGGGAAGACTGGGAACTTAATGTGGCCCTGGAAAAATACTAAAAATGGTCCCATTTTGTAGTTTGGTCCAAATTGCCTATTGCCAGCAGCACAAAATACATCCCCAGAAACCTCCAATGACCAGGCATCGACCCACCAGGAAATTTCTCTGTAAGGTTTATGGCCAATCCGCCCCTGACTATCTGTGTCATAGGTGCTGCCAATACATCGTTATTTGGAGAAAGACTACACTGTGGGATGTACAAGGACAGGTATTTCTATCACAGGGCCGGCCATGTGCGGACCGCAAAACACTTGCGGACGTGTGAATGGACCCAAATTAAGAAATCTATTAAAAATGTGAGGAGATTTTGATTTTTAAAGAGGTCTTCTTCTGGATCTCAATGGTTTCATTGCATGACATTCACATGGGATAATACGATTGACACCCCTGAGTGTTAGAGATCCCTGGACAAATGCCCCTTCTGCTAATACTACAATCCCTGGTACAGTATCTTAGTGTACTGTGCATGTGCTTGAGTGTTGTAGACTGTGGAAATACAGTACTTTTACTAATTCACTTACATATATCATGCTGTGTTTATTTTGACAGTCTTTTGGGGAAAATTACAATAATAAAATAAAACTCTTATGATCTTAGGCTGGGTTCACGTTACATTTTTGTCCTACATTTAATGTTTACGTTGGGGAAAGAAGAATGTGAAAGCATAGTACTTTACATGTTTCCGTCCTGCAGAGTCTGGCATAATGTATCCTTTTTTTTAGTACAATAGAACTATATGATGACGGATGCCACTGTATGGCATTCGTTTAACTTATACGTTACATGAACCCAGCCCTAATTTGTAACCCCTTTTACTTCCCTGTTGCTTTGGTGCCCAGTAGAGATGAGCACTAAAATGCTCAGGTGCTCGTTATTCGAGACCAACTGTTCCCGATGCTCGGGTGCTCGTTTCGAGTAACAAACCCCATTGAAGTCAATGGGAGACTCGAGCATTTTTGCAGGGGACCAAGGCTCTGCCTAGGGAAGGCTGGGTGAAAACCTGGAAACCTCAGAAAATGATGGAAACACCCCGGGAATGGACAGGAAACAGCAGGGGCAGCATGCATGGATGCCTCTGAGGCTGCCTAATCCCACCATTACCCCAAATTCTCCTGCAACAGCCTGGTGGTTACCCTCATGGCAATTGTGCTCACCCAGACCAAGAAAGGCGAGTTAGTATGCGGTAGCTGGTGAAGCATCCAAAAATTTAGCCTGACACAGCATGGCGGTTACACCACCAATGACTTTGTTCGACTGAGAATGCAGTGAAATGGCTTTTGTTGAGACTCCAAAATTTTTTTTCTTTTCGGAGTACATAAAGTCGACCCTCAGCAAAAAAAAATTTTTTTAAATGTCGGTACTTGCGCCTCCTGAAAAATTGTTTTGGACTGTCTGTTTGACGCTCCTGAAACATTGTTTTACAGTGTCTAGAGAGAGGGCCTGTAGGGGGCCCTCCGGAAAAATTGTTTAGAGAGAGGGCCTGTAGGTGGACCTCCGGAAAAATTGTTTAGAGAGAGCGCCTGTAGGTGGACCTCCGGAAAAATTGTTTAGAGAGAGGGTCTGTAGGTGGACCTCCGGAAAATTGTTTAGAGAGAGGGCCTGTAGGTGGACCTCCGGAAAAATTGTTTAGAGAGAGGGCCTGTAGGTGGACCTCCGGAAAAATTGTTTAGAGAGAGGGCCTGTAGGTGGACCTCCGGAAAAATTGTTTGGAGAAAGGGACTGTAGGTGGACCTCCGGAAAAATTGTTTAGAGAGAGGGCCTGTAGGTGGACCTCCGGAAAAATTGTTTGGAGAGAGGGCCTGTAGGGGGCCCTCCGGAAAAATTGTTTAGAGAGAGGGCCTGTAGGTGGCCCTCCGGAAAAATTGTGGTAAAAGAGTGCCAGTTGGACCTCTAAAAAATTGCGTTTTTTGGGTCAGCGTTAGGCAAAGACGACAAGGAAGAGGAGGAGTAGGAGGAGTAGAGAAGAGGAATCGGATACATAAGTAATGTCCAGGCTTTGTTCATTTTAATAAGCGTCAGCCTGTCAGCGCTGTCAGTTGACAGGCATGTACGCTTATCGGTGATGATGCCACCAGCTGCACTGAATACCCCCTCTGACAACATGCTAGCGGCAGGGCAGGCCAGCACCTCCAAGGCATACAGCGCAAGTTCAGGCCACGTGTCCAGCTTTGAAACCCAGTAGTTGTATGGAGCAGAGTGATCAGTCCGGACGTTGGTATCGTCAGCTAGGTACTCCCTCACCATCTTTCTGTAAAGCTCACCCCTACTCTGCCTAGACTGGGGACAGGTGACAGTGTCTTGCTGGGGTGACATAAAACTGGCAAAGGCCTTGGAGAGCGTTCCCCTGTCAGTGCTGGACAAGCTGCCTGCTCGCCTCCTCTCCCCCGCTACTTGGCCCACAGAACCATGCCCTCTGCCGCTAGCAGCGTCAGATGGGAAGGATTGTTTCAGCTTGTGCACCAGGGCCTGTTGATATTGATTCACTCTCATACTCCTTTTCTCTTCAGGGATGAGAGTGGAAAGGTTCTACTTGTACCGTGGGTCCAGGAGAGTGAACACCTAGTAATCGGTGTTTGAAAAAATGCTTCTAACGCGAGGGTCACGGGATAGGCAGCCTAATATGAAGTCTGCCATGTGCGCCAGAGTCCCAACACGCAAGAATTCCCTCTCCTCACTGGCCTGACTCTCCATTTCCTCCTCCTCCTCCAAGTCCTCCTCTTCAGCCCATACATGCTTAAGAGTTAATAAGGACTGAGCACTGGTACCCTCTTCTGTCTCGCCGACATTCTCCTCCTCTTCCTCCTCATCCTCATCCCCCTCCTCCGATACGCGCTGAGAAACAGACCGGAGGGTGCTCTGGCTATCAAGCGACGTATCTTCCTCCACCGTCTCTTGTGACAAGCGCAAAGCATCCGATTTCATGCTGAGCAGTGAGTTTTTCAACAGGCAAAGCAGCGGGATGGTGAGGCTGATAATGGCGGCATCGCCGCTGACCATCTGTGTTGACTCCTCAAAGTTGGTCAACACCTGGCAGATATCAGACATCCACGTCCACTCCTCATTGTAGACTTGAGGAATCTGAGTGACCTGACTACCAGTTCTGGTGGAAGTTGACATCTGGCAGTCTACAATCACTCTGCGCTGCTGGTAAACTCTGGATAACATGTTTAATGTCGAATTCCATCTTGTGGGCACGTCGCACAACAGTCGGTGAGCGAGCAGTTGTAGGCGGCGCTGCGCTGCCCTGAGAGTGGCTGCATCTGTGGTCGACTTGCGGAAATGCGCACAGATGCGGTGCACCTTGGTGAGCAAATCAGACAGATTGGGGTATGTCTTGAGGAACCGCTGAACTATGAGATTGAACACGTGGGCCAGGCATGGCACATGTGTCAGTCTGCCGAGTTGCAGAGCCGCCACCAGGTTACGCCCGTTGTCACACACAACCATGCCTGGCTTGAGGTTCAGCGGTGCCAGCCACAGATCGGTCTGCGCCGTGATGCCCTGTAACAGCTCTTGGGCGGTGTGCCTTTTGTCACCTAAGCTCAGCAGTTTGAGCACCGCCTGCTGGCGCTTACCCATGGCACTGCTGCTGCGCCTAGAGTTACCGACTGAAGGAGCCGTGCCCACGGATGGTAATTCGGAGGAGGAGGTGGAGGAGGGG
Organism: Rhinella marina; assembly: GCA_900303285.1. Lineage (NCBI taxonomy): Eukaryota > Metazoa > Chordata > Amphibia > Anura > Bufonidae > Rhinella > Rhinella marina. The sequence continues at coordinate 693,561 of ONZH01011722.1, read as the reverse complement.
TCGGAGGAGGAGGCATAGTACGTCTGAGAGACCGTGACCGAGGTAGGCCCCACAATCCTCGGTGTGGGCAGTACATGAGCGGCCCCAGGGTCAGACTCGGTCCCAGCCTCCACCAAGTTAACCCAATGTGCCGTCAGTGATATATAGTGTCCCTGCCCGGCAGCACTTGTCCACGTGTCCGTGGTTAGGTGGACCTTCTCAGAAACAGCGTTGGTCAGGGCACGGATGATGTTCTGTGACACGTGCTGGTGTAGGGCTGGGACGGCACATCGGGAAAAATAGTGGCGGCTGCGGACCGAATACCGAGGGGCAGCCACCGCCATGAGATTGCGAAAGGCCTCGGTCTCTACCAGCCTATAGGGCAGCATCTCCAGGCTCAGCAATTTGGAGATGTGGACATTGAGGGCTTGGGCATGTGGGTGGGTGGAACTGTATTTCCTCTTGCGCTCCAGCGTCTGCTGTAAAGACAGCTGAACGCTGCTCAGGGACACATTGGTGGACGCTGTGGAGGATCGTGGAGGCGAAGGTGTGGTTTTCCGGCGGGAGGCGCTCGTGCCAGGGTCCTGGGCAGAGGGTTAACTAGCAGAGGCAGCGAGTGACACAGGGGAAGGAGCAGTGGTGTGACCCGCAGGAGGTGAACGGCCTTGGTTCCATTGAGTGGGGTGTTTAGCACTCATATGCCTGCGCATGCTGGTGGTGGTTAGGCTACTAGTGGTGGCACCCCTGCTGATCCTGGTGTGGCACAGGTTGCACACCACAGTCCGTCGGTCATCCTCAATTTCTTTAAAGAACCTCCAGACTTGCGAGCATCTAGGCCTCGCCACGGGAGCTTCACTACGTGAAACAGTTGCTGCTGATGCACCAGCTCTGGCCCTGCTTCTCCCTCTGGCCACACCACTGCCTCTTCCAACCTGTTCTGGTGCAGCACTCGCCTCCGCCTCAACCCAGCTTGGGTCAGTCACCTCATCATCCTCCAATTCCTCAGTCTGCTCCCCCCCTCGGACTTCCTGCCCTGACAACAACTTCACCACTGTCTGACAACCGTGTCTCCTCATCGTCCGACACCTCTTTACACACTTCTTCCAACAATGTCAACAATGTCATCATCATCACCCACAGACTGCGACAGTTGGAAAACTTGGGCATCGGGAAAGAGGTCAGCAGCAACCTGAGAAGTGGTTTGTGACTCTGGGAAGGGTCCAGAAAACAGTTCCTCAGAGTATGCCGGATCGCATTCCAAATTTTCCTGGGAGGGGGCAGACTGGGGGGAAGGAGGTTGAGGTGGAGGAGCCAGAGGAGTGCTCCCTTGGGTAACGTGGGTGGACTGCGTGGAAGACTGACTGGTGGACAAATTACTTGAAGCATTGTCCGCAATCCACGTCCATCACCTGTTCGCACTGTTGTGGTTTCAACAGTCCTCTACCACGTGACCCTGTAAGTTGAGACATGAAGCTAGGGAGTGTAGCTCTGCGGCATTCCCCTGCTCCCTCATCAGCAGGTACTGTCTCACCCTGCCCAGGACCACAGCCTCTGCCCCCTGCAGTAATTGAATGCCCACGCCCTCGTCCTCGACCCTTAGCCCTGGGGTTCAACATTTTCTGTATATAAGTGTATTATATGTACAAAAAAAAATGTACTGAAACCCACAAACTTGTTCAATCTGAACAAGTTAATATATAGGTGGATAAGTTAGAGCAAAATTACGTATGTTATTACGTACCGTGCAGTATGGAGCAATTACACTGAAACTATTAGATTAGGCAGACTTGGTCTGCTTAATTGCAACCCAGACAAATGTCGCACAGAGATTTTTGTAATGTAGCTGTATCAGTGAGAGCAAAAGACCTTTTTTAATTATGTGACGTACAGAATGTGTCACCTGGACAGAAAATACGGATTGTGCTTTGTATATAGGTAGATAAGTTAGAGCTAAATTACGTATGTTATTACGTACCGTGCAGTATGGAGCAATTACACTGAAACTATTAGATTAGCCAGACTTGGTCTGCTTAATTGCAACCCAGACAAATGTCGCACAGAGATTTTTGTAATGTAGCTGTATCAGTGAGAACAAAAGACCTTTTTTAATTACGTGACGTACAGAATGTGTCACCTGGACAGAAAATACGGATTGTGCTTTGTATATAGGTGGATAAGTTAGAGCAAAATTACGTATGTTATTACGTACCGTGCAGTATGGAGCAATTACACTGAAACTATTAAATTAGGCAGACTTGGTCTGCTTAATTGCAGCCCAGACAAATGTCGCACAGAGATTTTTGTAATGTAGCTGTATCAGTGAGAGCAAAAGACCTTTTTTAATTACGTGACGTACAGAATGTGTCACCTGGACAGAAAATACGGATTGTGGTTTGTGATGAGTGGACAGCTGAACTGTGACACACAGAATGGTTCCACACAGCTGTATGAAATGGATTTGTATCACTGAGATAAAACAACAAAAAAACGATTTTTTTTTATTTTTTTTTTAAATTTTTTTTTTATATATATATTTTTTTAACGTGACGTGCAGAAAATATCAGAGAGCAAACTCAGCCCCTGCTGACTGTGGCTATTTTGACTGCAACACAGAAAAATGTCGTACTCAGATTTTTCTAATGTAGCTGTATCAGTGAGAGCAAAAGACCTTTTTTAATTACGTGACGTACAGTATAGGTCACCTGGACAGAAAATACGGATTGTGGTTTGTGGTGAGTGGACAGCTGAACTGTGACACACAGAATGTTTCCACACAGCTGTATGAAATGGATTTGTATCACTGAGATAAATCTATAAAAAAAAAAATTGTTATATATGGCAATAGCTGCACTACTAGTGCCAGCCAGCCCAGAGACAAAAAAAGTGTCTTGTAGCCCTTAGAAGGGCTGTTGGGTTCTTTTGATATCACTCCTGCCTAACAGAGAACTAAATCCAGGCCCTAACACTCTCCCTGAAACGCAGCAGATCTGTCCCTAACGACATCCAGACAGCATCTGAGCCGAGCACCGCGGGCAGTCACTAGTATATTCCAGGGTCACCTGATGAGGCCAGCCAACCCCTGCTATCGACATGTAAGGGCCCCACGTGATGCTGGGTGTACCGCAGAGTCTCCTGGCTTGTGATTGGCTGAGTTTATAGGCGCCAAAAATTAAAAATGCGGGAGATTCCATTTCCTCGAGCATGGCGAGATACTCGTCCGAGCAGCGAGCACTTACGATTACCGTAATGCTCGAACGAGCACCAAGCTCGGATGAGCATGCTCGCTCATCTCTAGTGCCCAGTCATCCATAATGGCCTGGTTATACCAAGTTAATCCACTGAACTTTCAGTCCTCAGTATCCTACACCACTTTTTGTTCTTCTCAGCTAGTATCCACTTATCTCCTGTTACTGTATGTTGCTTCCTCTGACGCCTCATCTCCTTCCCTCTCTACATTCTCATCCTCTCCCTGGGATAGTACCAAGAGTCGTCCAGATTTCTTTTTTTTGTGATATTTGTTTCGTTATATTTTCCACAATCTCTGCCAGCTCCCTCCTTCTCCAACCCCCATTAGAAAGCAGAGTACAGTACTCAGGCCTATTCTTCCACACTATGCATTCACCCTTGTGTTATTTTATGTATGTTATAATTAACATGGATGGTTTGCACCTTTTACATGGGATGGACTGATGTGTATGTTATATAATTCATAAGGATCATCAGATGTCTCCTTATTGCATTGTATTCCAGTCTCTTAAACTGCAAAGTAAAGGTCACATTCATGCTCAGGTCTCATTCTGCATGCATGAAGTCCTTGCAATAGCAGACAGATGGGGTCATTTATCAAACCGGTGAAAATTAGAACTGGCATAGTTTCCTATAACAACCAATCAGATTCCACCTTTCATTTTCCAAAGGAGTTGTCAGAAATGAAAAGGTGGAATCTTATTGGTTGCCATGAGAAACTAAGCCAGTCCTACATTTTTTTTTGCGGCCTCATGGTGCCTCCATACAGTATCCGACTGAGGTTCCATGGGCCCAACAGAAAAAAATATTCTTGAGGCCCAACCTCCATATTATTAATAAAGTCTAATAAGTTTTAAGTCAAAGAAATAGACCGTAGTTGCAGGTGATTGTCTTGAAAAGCAGCTCCAAATGTTTATTTTTTCCAGGACTTTTGAGGCCCCTTGTAGTATGAGAGCCTGGGCCTACCACAGGATCCTCTGGTACTCTGGTGGGCTAGTCCAACACTGCCTCCATACCATATTACTGAGGTATGTTCCTGTAGAATCGTAGAATCAAAGAAATATGCTATATTTCATATAAACCAAAAAAAAACATCTGCTACAAGGAAGTACAGTATGGGACTGCAGTATTACAGCTCTGTACACTTTAGTTATGACAAATTAATTCATAGGAGTGTAAAATAATGGTCGGTTAAATACAGTGCATTGAAGAAGTATTCATACTAAACTTTTCCACATTTTTTCACATTACACCCACAAACTTAAATGTATTTTATTTGGATTTTATGTGAAAGACCAACACAAAGTAGTAAGTATGTGTGAAGTAAAATAAAATGATACATGGTTTTCAAGATATTTAATAAATACAAATCTTAAAAATATGGAGTGCATTCGTATTCAGACCCCTGTACTCTGATACCCAAAATAAAATTCAGTGTGACCAATTGCGTTCAGACGTCATATAATTAGTAAATAGAGTCCACCTGTGTGTGATTTATTCTCAGTATAACTACAGCTGTTCTGTGAAGGCCTCAGAAGTTTGTTAGAAAACATTAGTGATCAAACAACATCATGAAAACCAAGGAATACACCAGACAGGTCAGGGATAAAGTTGGAGAGAAGTAAAAAGCAAGGTTAGATTATAAAGGAAATATCCAGGACTCTGAACATCTCTCAGAGAACTGTTCAATCAAGCATATGAAAATGGAAGGAGTATGACACATCTGAAAACCTACCTGCCAAGACATGGCTGTCCACCTAAACTGAAAGCTCAGACAAGGAGAGCGTTTGCTCAGGTGGGAGAATCTGTCCAGAGGACAACAATTAGTTGTGTACTCCACACATCTGGCCTTTATGGAAGAGTGGCAAGAATAAAGCCATTTTTAAACCAAGTCCTGTTTGCCAAAAGCCATATAGGGGACATAGCAAACCTGTGGAAGAAGGTGCTCTGGACAGATGAGACCAAAGTTGAACTTTTTGGTCTAAATACAAAACACTGTTTTGTGGCAGAAAACTAACACTGCACATCTCCCTTAACGCATCATAAAACATGGTGGTGGCAGCATCATGCTGTGGGGATGCTTTTGTTCAACAGGGACAGGAACGCTGGTCAGAGTTGATGGGAATATAGATGGAGCTAAATACGGGGTATTCTGGAGGAAGACCTGGTGAGGCTGCAAAAGACTTGAGACTGGGGCAGATGTTCAGCTTCCAGCAGGGCAACAGCCATAGACATACAGCCAGAGCTACAATGGAACGGGTTAGATCAAAACATATTCATGTGTTAGAATGGCCCAGTCAAAATCCAGACCTAAATCTCATTGAGAATCTGTTGCAAGACTAAAAAATACAAAAAATGGTCGGCTCCGTAACAGATTTGGTATTTATTACTGACAGATATATAGCTACAGTGCCTTGCTAAAGTATTCGGCCCCCTGGAACTTTTCAACCTTTTGCCACATTTCAGGCTTCAAACAAAAAGATATAACATTTTAAATTTTTGGTGAAGAATCAACAACAAGTGGGTCACAATTGTGAAGTGGAACAAAATTTATTGGATCATTTAAACTTTTATTTGTAATAATAAAACTGAAAAGTGGGACGTGCAAAATTATTCGGCTTTCAGTTCAGAAAACTCACTCCAGAAGTTCATTGAGGATCTCTGAATGATCCAATGTTGTCCTAAATGACTGATGAAGATAAATAGAATCCACCTGTGTGTAATCACGTCTCCGTACTGTGATAGTCTCAGGGTTCTGCATCATGAAGACCAAGGAACACACCAGGCAGGTCCATGATACTGTTGTGGAGAAGTTTAAAGCTGGATTTGGATACCAAAATATTTCCCAAGCTTTAAACATCCCAAGATACACTGTGCAAGCGATCATATTGAAATGGAAGGATTATCAGACCACTGCATATCTACCAAGACCCGGCCATCCCTCTAAACTTTCATCTCAAACAAGGAGAAGACTGATCAGAGATGTAGCCAAGAGGCCCATGATCACTCTGGATGAACTGCAGAGATCTACAGCTGAGGTGGGAGAGTCTGTCCATAGGACAACAATCAGTCGAACACTTCACAAATCTAGCCTTTATGGAAGAGTGGCAAGAAGAAAGCCGTTTCTCAAAGATATCCATAAAAAGTCTCGTTTACAGTTTGCCACAAGCCACCTGGGAGACACACCAAACATGTGGAAGAAGGTGCTCTGGTCAGACCAAACCAAAATCTAACTTTTTGGAAACAATGCAAAATGAGCTCCTCACCCTGAACACACCAGCTCCTCCAGCTCCTCACCCTGAACACACCATCCCCACTGTCAAACATGGTGGTGGCAGCATCATGGTTTGGGCCTGCTTTTCATCAGCAGGGACAGGGAAGATGGTTAAAATGGATGGGAAGATAGATGGAGCCAAATACAGGACCATTCTGGATGAAAACCTGTTGGAGTCTGCAAAAGATCTGAGACTAGGACGGAGATTTACCTTCCAACAAGACAATGATCCCAAACATAAAGCAAAATCTACAATGGAATGGTTCAAAAATAAACATATCCAGGTCTTAGAATGGCCAAGTCAAAGTCCAGACCTGAATCCAATTGAGAATATGTGGAAAGAGCTGAAAACTGCTGTTCACAAATGCTCTCCATCCAACCTCAAAGAGCTCGAGCTGTTTTGCAAGGAAGAATGGGCAAGAATTTCAGTCTCTAGATGTGCAAAACTGATAGAGACATACCCCAAGTGACTTGCAGCTGTAATCGCAGCAAAAGGTGGCGCAACAAAGTATTAATGCAAGGCCGAATAATTTTGCACGCCCCACTTTTCAGTTTTATTATTACAAAAAAAGTTTAAATGATCCAATAAATTTCTTTCCACTTCACAATTGTGACCCACTTGTTGCTGATTCTTCACCAAAAATTTTAAATGTTATATCTTTTTGTTTGAAGCCTGAAATGTGGCAAAATGTTGAAAAGTTCCAGGGGGCCAAATGCTTTCGTAAGGCGTTGTATATTTGCCATCCTTTACTGGAGACCACGATCTACCCAGATTGGAGCTACATACCTACCACTAGAGACTGCCATTCACGGGCGGGTGAGAGGGAGTCCACGTGGGGCAGAAGCACAGCGGGACTTGGCGTCCGTGTTTGTCTAGGGCGCATGTGCTTGGTTGATATTAGCTCAAAGTGAAACCATCAGGAGTCCCAGGTACCGGAGTTTACCCGACTACAAAGATCGTACCCTCGCCCCCCACTATCAGACCTGGTCCGCTCGCAACCATTATAGTGGTAGGGGTAAGAAGCGCATAGCGCTGAGTCTCTAAGTGGCTCTGTCGGTAAGAAGCGCAAGTGTGTTACACGATGCTATAAATCGATTTAAGGACTAACACAAGAGGATTTCATTATAAAAGCATATTTGGAGTGGAAATAACACAACCTTCTTGGGACAACAGAAAGAACAATATATAAAATAGAAAACTGCAACATATTAACATAGTTCTGATTCGTTGCGAGAGCTCCGCAGTTGAATCTAGTAGGGGGACTGTGACTATAAGCAAATATAGTATATGTTTTTTTAATGTATGGGGTTTTTAGATTATTACTCATTTGTCTTTTAATTTATATTATTTATTGTGGTTATATCTGTCAGTAATAAATACCAAATCTGTTACGGAGCCGACCATTTTTTGTATTTTTGTGGAATTATAATAGCCAATTTGGTGGTTGTTGGGTCGTGCTGAGCTCAGGTGAGCACCTCCATATACTTTAATTGTTTATTTAAAACTAGAAAATGGCTGTTCACAGACACTCTATATTCAACATAACTGAGCTTGAGCTATTTTGCAAAGAAGAATGGGCAAAACGTTCAGCCTCTAGATGGGCAAAGCCTAGAGACATACCCCAAAAGACTTGCAGCTGTAATTGCAGCGAAAGTTAGTCCTACAAAGCAGGGACGTACATAGAAATCATTGGGCCCCATAGCAAGAATCTGAATGGGGCCCCTAACCCCGCCGACTACCCCGGCCCATCCCACATCTTACATTTAGAACTGGTGCCTGATGCACCGAAGTTATGGAGAGGACTGCACCTTTATGAAGAGTCCCGCTATGGGCCTTTATTAAGACCGGTGTCTAAAATGCCGGTCTTACTAAATGTGCCCCATACTGTTTACATACGTTCCGTGAAAGGCTCGCCTGCACATATGATGTGGCACACAAGTCTCAGAACAGTCCTACGCTGGCTGATGTAGTTATACATAAATCCACACATAATAATGCACTCTGGGCCTCCTTGCACCGTTCCAGTCAGAAACATTCCTAGAGCACTTACTCATGGTGGGATGCCATAAAAGGAGACACAAACGAGATCCTGCAGTATAGCAAACAGATTCCCAGTTTTTGTTAACCCTTTATACTTAGAATCACGAATATTCTATTTCTCATCCTTTAATTAGATTGCACAAATATATTGCACATCACGGCACAAAGAATGTATGTATTCATGTCAGCCTATGTGTACATTGAAGCATGCAATGTAAAAACCCCTTCAAACACACACGCACAAATACACACACACACACTGGAACCGAATGATCAAACAAGATGTTTTCGGATTGGCAACAGCAAGTGTCACCATGTTGTTTGAAACCTTCGAATTAGCTTCTTACTAGGGCACAACCACCCTGAGCGGCCATGCTGCGAATCAGATACCGCTTGAGGCTGAGACCCGCACGGCCGCATGAGCCACAGCTGCACCCTATTAACTCATTAAAACCACACTTCTGTCTTCATTGTTTATGGCCACGTCGTAACCCGCAAAAGAGTGCAGCCATTAACGATGAAGACATAAGAAACAATGAGGTTGCAATTACTGCAGTTAATAGAATGCAGCTAACGTGGCGACTTTCCAAGCACAGCATGGTTGCTCCGTGTGGTCGTGCCCTAAAAGAGCCAGGGTACCTCCCATATATAAGCATATGGCCTTGTCCACACCCTGCCAGCTTTATTTAGAAGCCAAAATTGGGATTGAATCCAAAAAGTTCAGAAGTAGAATTTATTCTGTAACAGATTTGTACCACCATTGATCAGACTTGATCAGCTATTTGAAAATAGTGCGAGAGCTGTGTCCTCTTCATTGTTTACCTGCACGCCATCTATATTGCAGCCATCCCATGTGTCTAATTATTTAGTTTAATTAATTTGTTTCTTATTCCATTCACTTGAACAACAGCACTACAATGTAGATAGTGCAGGTAAACCATGAAGAAGACACAGCTCTCCCACTAGCGCCGCAGCCCCTGCAAACAGCTAACCGGCAGGAGTGCCAAGAGTTGGACCTCCACCAATCTGAAACTGATGACCTATCCTGAGGATACAGTAGGTCATCGGTTTTATGAAACCAGAATACCCTTCAATACCCCTATAAACTGCTAGTGGTCCTCAGTCAATGATCACACAGCCAAAGTGGTGCACCCTTTATTTTAGGTTCTGCAGCAGGATATATGTTGTGGCAGGGTCACATTAATACTTCCTTTGCTGCAATACAGGTTTCCATTCTGGCATGGTATTATCTTGTGGTATGTCATTCCAAGCTCTTTCACTTTGGACCCATAGCTCAGAAAAGGTGGTTGTTGGCTGCTGTGCACGGGAGATCTGTCACCCCATCCAGTCCAAGCATTCTAAAAGGGAGAGAAATCTGATCGTCAGCCTGCCTGAGGGAGCTGCTGGATACCCTGAAGAGCATGTTGTGTAGTGCACGTAGAGTTTGGGTGGGCTTTATCTTGTTGGAAGACCACATCTCTAACCTGATCAAAAAAGGCTGTAGGACTGGTTCTGCAATGTTCTGGGCATACCAAAAGCTGGTCAGTGTTCCTTTCACGAATACCAGACGGGAATGGCATCATAGCTAATGGTGTCCCTGATGTTGGTCGTGTGTGTCTCCACACTATGCATTATGGCAGTAGGTGCTTTCCAGCTCTCCTGTAATCTCTGATGTGGCCATATTTCTCCCTACAGCCAGTTGGAGATTTTGCATTAAAAACCCTGTATATAAAAATAGACCATGGTTTTACCTGATTTCTATGTTTTCTCAGGCTGACATAGACTATATATTTGTAGGAGTGGTCACTTGAAGCTTCTGGCCCCCAATGCATAATATTTAAAGGGGGTTTCTATGTCTAATATTTTAATATTGATGACACATCCTCAAGATAGATAATCAATATTTGTTCATGGGGGTCCAACTCCCAGCAGTTCAAGAAACTGAACGCCACAGCCTCTACCTAAGTTTGTGACTTTACATTCATCAGTCATATGACCTATGCACAGCTATACAATGGTTGGCACTGTGCATGGTAAGCTGCCAAGAGACTACAACACTCAGCACATCAGATGGAGACCAGCTAGTCAGAAGCTTTCCAAATACAGTAAGTTGCTACTATCTTATAAATTGTTGGGTGTCTTGTATTTTATGTATCGCTTGACGGTGAGAGTAAGATATAATAAATGTATATTAGGACCCACATCTTGGGAGAAAGTCACAAATTTTCATGTTCTGTACCCCAGGCATTGCAAAGCGTTAACTAGTGTAACTCAATGACACTTGTATTTCTATGCACTGTATACATCCATAGCAACATATGGGCAGCATAGGGTGATGTGCAGCGAGCCCCGGAGGAGCCTGTACAGAGGACGGGAGTGGTATGGACTCTGTTTAAGTGTTGTGTCATAGTTTACTTCCTCAGGCTGTTGCTCCCTGAAGATTGTGCAGTGGAAATGTAGCATTGAAGAATGAGGCCAGAATTGAGTGTAACAAAATATTTTTACTACGTGCAATATGGAATTTCAAACAAATTCAGTAGCAGCAGATTTTGAGTGCAATCGTCTGGCACCAGTGAGGAATATTGGGACAGGTTGGCTGCAATTTAGCACTTAGGTTGCACTGGCCTAGTAATGTGCTGGGTGATGGGTGTCTTAGCTGTAGTCCCTCACCTCACAGCCATTTCTTCAAATGCTTGATATACTTGAGGCCGTATATAACTGTAATTAACTTTGGAGAATCTTCTTTAAGAGCAGGAACACAGACCTCTGCTTCATTATGATTCTGTAGCTCAACAGGAACTCCCCCTCCTGGTACAAAACAGGGCCAGTCCACTCCTAACAAGAGGTGAGGAACAGGGAGGTTAGCCCTGTTTCTTGCCAACTTTTGCCAACCATACCCTTTCTGGAACAAAAGGCAAATAAGTAATGTAAACAATAGCTATTTACAATATTGTAATACCCCAAATCTGGGGTAATACAGATGGACTAGATCAACCCCCTGGTTAGTGAGTGTGAGTCTATCAGAGCAAGAGAGAAGCCCTACATGTGCAAGCTCCTGAGAGCTAAGCCCGAGCTTAGAGAACCTCTGTCTCTAAGACTGTCAGTGAAGTTGCTCTTTTACCAGTGGTCCCTTGTAAGAAAGAGACCAGTCATCTTAGAAGGTCTTGAACCATCCAAGTCGTGCAAGCTTCACACAACCAAAGAGACTGTTATCTGTTGTAATCAATAGGCCTGATTATTGACTGCCAGCCACTTCATCTGCACTCTTGCCTTGAGACAAATTACTAACATCAAGGGCACCCTACCTACGGTAACACCATTGAGGAGCTCCAACTCCAGGGAGTGCCAGAAAGAGAGATTTCCACAGTGAACTGTGAGTGCTACTACCGCTAACATATCCACTACCACTCTCATCCTCCTCACAGCACTTCTTCTGCGGTCTCGCTGCACATGTGATATAGGATGAATAATTCTCTCATGTTGGAACATTCATTATAGTCCGGAGAAAGTATTCAGTATCTGAATGCAAACTGTTTACATTTACTGACTGAAGGCAGAGATCTTGAAAAATGTTGAAGAATTGAAACAAAAAATATTAGAGAAATGCTTAACCCTTCTTTATATAGTGATGAAGCATAATTGATATAAAACTGAAAACCCCTTTAAACAGTTCCAAATGTTCCCAAATTTTGACTTGTTGAGCAAACAATTAGTGGTGTACATTAGTGGGTAACTGAATTTCATACGTCAACACATTAGACAGAATATTATGTGTGGTAGGAAAATAAGTTTGTAATGACCCCTGGGCCAATAAATAGAGAACACCCACTTTACAGCAATACTTAAAGAGCACTCTGGCCCTCTTCATGCAAAAACCATGACAGCGACAGCAGTACGCTGTACCAACACGCTAACAGGAGGGGGGAGCCCTTTAAACGAGGTTTGGCATAATTAGATAGAGTGTGGGCTAACCATGTAAGGTGTCAGAGTTGAGTGTTTCAGGTCTGTGCACAGGGCCTGGTCAACAGGAGATTGGTGGTTGCCAGGGGGGCACATTATGGCATAGGCATCTGTGGAGCTATTTAGAAGGTCGTTAGTTGGACACTGAGTCCTGAGTAGGGAACAGTAAGGTCTGGAGTACAGTTCACGAAGTGGGTGGTGCAGTGAGCTAACACTTGACCTTAGGGGTCTGGAAGCTGGTAGAGTGATGCTGCGTAGAAAGCAAGTCTACTTGTGTACGTGGCTCTACAGTGATAGTGGTGATTGAGATACATCATCTGCTCATGTGGTGATCTCTGAGAAGCCTGTCTGGTCTATGGGGATATTTAGCCCAGTATAGGAATTAGTTTTGTAGGCGAGCAAGACTGTGTTCCAACCCGGAACAAACTGGAGAAGTCCTGTTGAGATTTGGGCCAATTAGATAGCTATAGTGAGCAGCCCGTTTGGTTGAAGTTATTAATATGTCATCAAATTCTTATTTATACACATAGGTAGCCTCATTTTGGGCTCAACCTCAGGGTGTAGCTATAGGGTTGCAGAGGAACCAGTCTCACCTGGGCCCTGAAGCCTATGGGGGACCAAGCTTCAGGCTATACTACCACTCCGAACATGTTTCAATTATAATACTGGTGTCTTCTGGTGTGGCAGTATGGTCTTTAAAGACCCCTTAGGCATTGGCGCTCAAGTGAGACTTCCTTGGGATATGTGTTTCTAGAAAAGCTTGGTGATATCTGTTACAGTTCTGATAGGTAGAGCTGTGACAGGGGCAGGCAGAAGAGGCCGTTGCCTGGAGAGGTAGCTGAAGAGCAGCTGTTGATTGATTGCTCAAAGTTTGTTTCCTTCTAAAGAGGAGTCAGTGAGCATAAAGAGGTTCTCTGGTTGTGGGACACCCTCTTATTGGAGCACTTTATATGGGGGCACTCTGTGGTTTGTCACTGTTTATGGGTTATACTCTGGCTGGAGCACTTTATATAGGAAATTCCCATATTCACGTAATGTATCTAGTGACACTCTGTGGAGTGGTCAAAGAATATTAGGTATTCCTTGACTGAGAGAACTGCATATGGGGCACCTTATTAGTGGAACCACAATATATAGGGCACTCTGTGGTTTTGGGTGTCAGACCAGCACCAATTTGACACTAATGATCTATACTAAGGATAGATCATCAATACCTAGAGCCCGGACAACCTCTTAAGGGTCCATTCACACTTCCGCAAAATGGGTCCGCATCTTTTGCGGCCCCATTGAAAATGAATGGGTCCTCACACGTTCCGCAAATTTGAGGAACGAGTGCGGACCCATTTATTTTCAATGGGGCCGCAAAAGATGCGGACAGCACACTATGTGCTGTCCGCGTCCGCACTTCTGTTCCGCGGCCCCGCAAGAAAATAGAACATGTCCTATTCTTGTCCGGAGCCACGGACAAGAAAAGGCATTTCTATTATAGAGCCGACGTGTGAATGTACCCTTAGTGTGTGTGGCAGTTTGCCTTATCTGCCTAGTGTACCTATGATGATGATATGTGCCAAGACTTATATGCAATTTCATGGCTAAATAGATTTGCTGCCTGAACAGGTGAGCACCCAGTGTTCATACAAAATGTTATAAACTAGAGATGAGCAAACTTCTTGAAATTCGTTTTGTGTCTGATTCATAAATTTTTTCTAAAAATGTGATTTGTTTCCAAATCAGTTCTACACAAATCAAATCCTTTGGCCTAAAATTTGGTATATGACACTCTGAGGTATCCAGGGATTTTTTATATCTTTTCATCATCTCCTTTTTTTTTTACAAAATGTTGCTCTTTCTTTTCCTGACATATAGACACACTGACACATGTACAGTAGCTAGAGATAAACGCATGGTTGACTGTGTTTACAATCAACGTGTTTAACCCCTTCAAGCAACAGCCAGTTTGGACCAAATGCCGGAGCCCCATTTTTCAAATCTGACATGCGTCACTTTATGTGGTAATAACTTTGGAACGCTTTTACTTATCCAAGCCATTCTGAGATTGTTTTCTCGTGACACATTGTACTTCATGACAGTGGTAAATTTGAGTCTATATACTTCTCCTTTATTTAAAAAAAATCCCAAATTTACCAAAAATTTTGAAAAATTCACAATTTTCTAAATTTGAATTTCTCTTCTTTTAAGACAGATAGTAATCCCTCATAAAATAGTTATCAGTCATCATTCCCCATATGTCTACTTTATGTTGGCATCATTTTGTTAGAACGTTAGAAGGCTTACAAGTTTTGAAGCCATTTTTTAAATTTTCAACAAAATTTCCAAAACCATTTTTTTAAGCACCAATTCAGATATAAAGTGATTTTGAGGGGCTTACATAATGGAAACCACCCATAAATGACCCCATTTTAGAAACTATACCCCTCAAATTATTCTAAACGGATGTTACAAACTTTGTTAACCCTTTAGGTGTTCCACAAGAATTAAAGGAAAATGGAGACGGAATTTTAAAATTTTATTTTTTAAGCAGATTTTTCTTGTTAAGCAATTTTTTGTTGCAACACAGCAAGGGTTAACAGCAAACTAAACCTCAATGTACATTACCCTGATTCTGCAGTTTACAGAAATACCTCATATGTGGTGGTAAACGTCTCTATGGGTTTGTGGCAGTGGTCAGAAGGAAAGGAGCTCCATACGAATTTTGGAGGCAGATTTTGCTAGAATGGTTTTTAGGCGCCATTTTGTAATTGGTGATATACCCATACAGTGGAAACCCTCAAAAAGTGACCCCATTTTGAAAACTACACCCTTCAAAGAATATATTAAGGGGTGTACTGAGCACTTTGACCCTCTAAGCGTTTTACGTTTTATAGTGTCACAGCCCCGGTGAGCGGTTTGGACGTCACTGTACGTCCAAATACAGTAAATTACTTGCAATTTGGACGTACTGTAACGTCCAAATGCGGGAAGGGGTTAATAACATAATGTGTCGTCACATTTGTTATGATTTTACATATAAGAAACCTTCCAAAAATTGTCCCTTATTGGAGGAAGATGGTGTTTAAACACACACAATGTTATTGGAAAAAACAGTGGCTTGTTGGGATCAAGCGTCCAAAATTATGCGTTAATGGGGCAGAATGCCTGCCCGTAATTATACACACACAAGTGTTAATTGTTATAGGAAACAGTGGCTTGTTCTGAAGTTGAGCAAGCCTGGAAAAATTCTATAACTTATTTGGGAGCAGCAGCAGTACAATGTAGATGTGGAAAGGGTAAAGAGAGTAGGGGTAATAGTGGAAAGGGTAAGATGTGTAGGGGTAATAGTGGCTCCAGTAGTAACGCCAGCAGTAGTAGCACAGTATGGAATAGACAAGGCAGTAGGCAGATATATGTGCGGCTGTGTTAGGGTAGTAGTAATGGCGGCTGTGTAGGGGTAATAGTAGTGGCATAAGGGGTAATGGAAGTGGCTGAAGAGGGACTGTCAGCAGGTAATAGCAGCCGCTGCGTTTGTGGCAGCAGCCATATGGTATGGGATTTGGTATGGTATGTTTTGTACACTGGCAGAGGACAACTTTGTCCGTTTGCTGAAACCTTGCTGAAAACCCTCTCTGAGATGACAATGGAGGCTGGACAAGACAGTACAGAAAGAGCAAACTGGGCCAGTTCCAGCCACTGTTCCAATCTGCGTGCCTAGAAGTCCATGGGTCAGGGAACATGGTATGTGCAGGAGAAAGGCCACAGGCTAGGTAGGACTGAACCTGGTTGTTCAGGCAGTATGTCTCCTATTGCTGATTTGTTTCAGCCTGGCATGGCACATGAAAATAATGCTCCACCATGTTCATGAGACCAAACTGGCTGCTGATACAATTTCTGCTGCTTGTGGTAACGAAGACTTTGCGAGGCGGAGAGGGGCTTGCTCGCTGTAAGCTGCAGCAAGCTGCATACACAGTCTATCCTGGCCAAGGGCAAACTGGCCATAGACTCCACAGGGAAATTTCCCAGTGAGCCAATGACCAGGTTGCCGCCTGGGCCTTCTTCATGGCCATCAGCCGGGTTTATAATGAGTCAATGCTCTCGGCATTAATTAATGCTAGGAGCATCAGCACCCGGCCAGCAGCCACTGTTGTATTTCGTGCTGCACTGTGCTGTTTGATGCTGCTGATGCAGTATGTTGTTCTGCACTGTGATGTTTGATTCTGCTGAGGCAGTATTTTGTGCTGCATTGTGGTATTGCTACTCCCGCCTACTTTTTTTGTCTCTGCTGCGACCACTTTTAGGTGTTTTTCCAGGGCCACTTTAAGTTCCCAGTCCACCCCTGAATTTGGCCTCCCTTCCAGCAACAGGAAAACATTCCCCCATTTTGCTTTGCTAGCAAGGGTCTAAAAGCATGACTATCCGGTAATCATCAGATTGTGTCATGGTAAGGATACGCCTGTCATGACTTAGAGAAGCAAGCATATGTCCTCTCATCACTATTTCCTTGCAACCATTCAACATGACCCTTGCTAATTTTTGCATTTCTTGTAATACCCTTCTTCTCTTGATGCTCCTTCTTACACTTAGAGAGAAGCCTCTATGCTGTCGGCTACAACCCAGAAAATGCACATATGTGTCAAGCATCCATCACACTTCCCCCAAAGGCATTGTCTATGCTCAGACATGCTACCACACAGACCCCCACCTGGCGCATATTTCTCTATATTTTTTTGGCCTGTACCTGACTTGCTGGAGTGAGATAATGTTACAGCTATATGTGCACAGCAGATTAATATAAAGGTGCAGGTAACTTTCCATGCTTGTGCTTGCAGGCGGCACTATGGAAAATGCATTTAACCCAACCTCTATGTAAATGAGCTCATGTATGAGGCAATGTACATCCTATGTGCTTGAGAATTTAGTGACATTGACTAAATTGTGCTCATTATGAATGACCAAATAGTTGTACAACCTGGCTGGTCATATTCTCCTTAAAGAGGCTCTGTCACCTGTTTCAAGTATACCATGCTAGATATATAGTGAGGTAGGGCTCCAAATGCTGATCACAAACATACCTTTATTTATCTTATTTCAGGTCCGATCACACTGTAAAATCCACTTTTAAAAATATGCTAATGAGCAAACGGAGCACTCGGAGGCGTGCTTATTGCTTCTGAGCACTGCATCTCCGACGCCCTCTTGCCTGTTAGTGCCTTCCTGTATGTAATAAATACAGGGCGACACTAACAGGCAGGAGGGTGTCGGAGATGCGGTGCTCAGAAGCAATAAGCACGCCTCCGAGTGCTCCGTTTGCTCATTAGCATATTTTTAAAAGTGAATTTTACAGTGTGATCGGACCTGAAATAAGAGAAATAAAGGTATGTTTGTGATCAGCGTTTGGAGCCCTACCTCACTATATATCTAGCATGGTATACTTGAAACAGGTGACAGAGCCTCTTTAAAGGCTATGCCCCATTTTACATTCATTTTGAAAATACATTACATAACAATACTTATCTTGTATGATCCTAAGCTTGTTGACTGTTTCCAGTGACATGCAACTAAACTTGTGAATACAGCGTTGGTGTGACCATTATTTTCTATGGACCCCTAGAGTTCTTCAAAGCTAAGAGCTGTTTTGCTATGTCATTTAGTTTTAGCTTATGAAAGGGGTAAGATAGAAGAAGACCTTATTTTATTTGTTTAATATGCCTCATAGCAGGTTTACAATACAAGCCGGTTCAGTGCCAACAGAAAGAGATGCAGTGGTCACACAACTATTAAATAAAACTTGTTCCACTGGCTGGGTTTGGGGTGGTTCCAACATTACACTGGGTACCTGGACACCGTTGAGGTGTCACCAAGTCTTGCTGCTCTCTATAGGGGTTGGTAAGACTTAATGCACCCCAATGGCAAATAAGTCTAGAAAGTCAAGGTTTGAAGTAAACCAGAGCTAGTCTATACTGGAGAAACTCAAGTCCAAAACAATGCAGGCAATGTACTGAGCTGGCCTCTCCAATCTCCCCTCATGGTAGCAGAAGGTTCTGTGCTGAGGAAAGGCCTGAGCCAGCTGTCTCTCATTTTATTAGAAGGCTGGTACACTGGCCAGAGGTCTAGTGGTTCATGGTTTGTGGTTCATTCATCCACCTGGCTCCCTGGTCAAAGAGCTAGTGACCCGGGGTCTGTGTCGGAGTATCCCCATCTTAGCACCATATTATGGGCACTCATGCAGTCTGGCAGAGTTTCTCCTACTAAACACTGGTCCCTACCTGCAGACAACTATTGGCTCTGACTGCTCTGCTTATCTACAGTTTCTAACTGATCTGGAACCTTCTAGTGGGAGAGGCGAAGCTACAGAATCAAAGCCTAACAGAAACAATGCTGCAGTTCAAGTCTACCATAGACTTGTACTGGGCCTCAATACAAGTCAATGGGAATGAACAAACATTTATCAGTCATACACAACAGTCTGGCAGAGCTAAATGAGATGGTTAAAAGTTCACTGTGTCTGGCTTTTCCCTCCAAAACTCAGCTCTACAATAGTCCCTTATGACAGTAGTGGAAAATTACTAACTTTTCAGTGCACAGACTAGGAGTTTCCAAAGTCTTTTAGTATGAACTGGCTGTGCATTAACCCTTTCCACAACAAATGCAATGTAAAGGGGTTGTCCCACAAAAAATATTCTACAGTTTTCTAATCAATACCTGGATCTGAATACTTTTGTAATGGTATATAATTAGAAATTTAGCATAGCCACTGAGTTGTTCAATAAAATGTATCTGTATAGCGCCACTTACTGTTTGTTTTTTTTCTTATGTCTTTGACCTGCTCACTGAGAAGGCTGCACATGCTCAGTTTCATTCTTCAACTGCCTCCTGAGCTGTGATAGGGAGAGCATGGACACGCCTCCTTAGCTACAGCAGAATAGACACTCCCCTTGAGCTGTCAGCTTGATATAAATGTGGAGATCTCTGGATCCATGTGAGGTACAGGGATAGTTCTAGCTTAGAAAGAGCATGTAATGTACTGTATAATATCTGATTTTCATTTTTTACATTATTTATGGGATAACCCCTTTAACAGTATAAAAGAGTACAAGTGCAAACAATGGCATAAATCAGAGTTCAATGTACTAAGGTAGTGGGTTGATTTTGCATAGCACTTATAGGGGCACATATCCACAAATGTCCAGATTTCAAAGTACCCTTGCTCCAGGGAACTGGAGGGCCAAGCTATCAATTCTAGCAAATGCTAAATGGGCCAGTGCCAAAGTGGGATGCCTGCTCCTGGGCCAAGACATCCAGTGCTTGGACCCCAGATGTTCTGCCGAGGGCCCTGATAGTAATGTCTGCCCCAGATATAGCTGTATTGCCGTTCTCTGAAAGGTAATAAAGTTGAATAGTGTGGCAGGGTATGGAAACCATTGTTCCCGATACCGAAGTTCACTCTCATTGCCATAGGCCACTAGGCCTGAAGCCAGTGAGCAGGGGTGTACATAGAAATCACTGGACCCGATAGCATGAATTTGAATGCAACTTCAAGCATGTCCAGAATCTTATTCTAATGCATCAGTGGACATTGCAGTGAGAAGGCTATAATAGGAGAGAACCACAACTCCCAGAATTATAGATGAAGAGAAAGTACTAGGAAGGAGGGAGGGAGGAGATGATGAAAATTGAGGAATCTAAGATATCTGTATGGCAAACTCTGGAGATGAGACATGGCTGAAAAAAGTCATCATGGCGGACTGGACGGAATGGAGAAGATAAGGAAAGAAATCTAATTTAGTAGAGACATCACTGAAGATATTATGCCTAAGAGTGCTGTATACACCTGTATGTTTAGTAGTGCTGCATATAATGTCTATCCAAATATGCCATTAGACTCGGGCGGGGGAAGGGGGTTTGGGTTGTGGGTGCATAAACATATTTCACAATTAGCCCAAAGAAAGTGGGCATGTATGTTTTAAAATGCCAGTGCTGAATTTCAGTCCATAGTTTAGCCCTGCCTGTCACTATGAAATGCAGTGCAAGCACAATGTTATAGAGCCTGATTATATAGGTTTGTGGGAAAAGATTCAGCAAAACTTGTAATTTATACATTTAATCAGCTATCCGTGACTAGCAGTTATTTCTATATACACACTTACAGGTCAGAGATTCCCTTTAAGGCCAATTAATTATTGGCAAGGCGAATTATTGGCAAGAGTGTTCCTAGGAACATGCATTCCTGATAAGTGCCCTGTGTAAAGGTTCTGCAGATCACCCAATGAACAAGGGAAAGCTCATTCGTAATGAGCAGGCAATTATGAGGAAGGAACAGATTCTTCCCAATAATCACCAGTGTCAACCATTGTAAAGGGGTCTTTACACTGATAAGACGACCTCCATGTACAACTGAAGAAAAAAAAGCACATATGTATAAATTACTAGATTTAGTGAATCTTTTCCCACAAAACTATATATCAATCTGCTCAGCTCCTCCTGCTCTATAACATGCTGCCTACAGATATTGCATTTCATGGTGACAGGTTTTCTTTAACTAGTGCTTCACTTGTACAGTAAAGTAATGAAGCTGTGAGCTGATTGCTTGCAGATATAAAGATAAATGAGTTGTCTAGACTGTGATTAAAAGTGAAGCCCCAGGGCACAAACCTCTTAAGCTCTTTATTGTTAATATGCTACAGTGAAGCACATATATGCCAGAGTGTGGTATTGCATTATCTCAGACCTTGGGGTATCCGCAATAGTTTTTTTATTATGTATTGTTATGTTCATCTTATGTATTTTTCATATATTGGTGGTGAGTTCCAGCAGAGAAGGTAATGGTTGGTAATGGTTGACAGGAACAGGGTTAACCACTCTGTACCTCCCCTCTTGGTAGGAGTGGGCTGGTCCTACTTTCTGCCAGGAGGGGGTGTCTTAGTTCAGACTGCAAAGGAAGAGGAAGCACATGCCAGAGCTCCAACTCCTAAGAATCGCAAGAAGCGTATAATTCTGCTGTGAGACAAACACTCCAGAGAGATCTTCAGTATTTAGAACACTGCTTCCAGAAAGCATCAGTGTGCCAAGATAGCAGAGTGATTAGCGAAACTACAGCTCTACAGCTGTACAGACACTGCTGTAAGTTAAGGGACTATGTCTTAGACATCATTACCTAGCTAACAACCAAGGCAGACAAAACATCAAGCCAGAATCCCACAGTGGACACCTGTATCCAAAAGTGCCTGCAAGTGCCATACAACCAGCCATCATACTGTACCTCCTCATCTGGTACCAGAATCTGCCCTTTGTACTTAATACTGCTGGATGCGCCACAAGTTATATTTTTCACTCAGTAAAGAGATATTTTTATACATTTACTTCTGGCCTGATTCTTCAAACTACCTTTCCACTGCACCAAATCCTACTCCTAGTTTTTGAAACATTGTTTGAAGTGGGCTTTCTTTCTACCTGTTCATCAAATGACATCTAACCCTGCCTTTTTGGCTGAATCTCAGAAACCCTAGCAGTGATAGGGCTGCTCCTCTTCTGTTAAGTTAAAATGAAGAGCTGCAGACCTCTCAGCTGCCATACCTCTAACAGGTCATTACACGAATCCCTAAAAAGCACATATAGCTTAAGCATGATATTCCGAGGCCAGGTGGAAACCTACACAGTCAATTTGTTACTTGTAACAAGTCTATAAGCTAAAAGGGGAAATTGCATATAAAATATTTGGCAGTTTTGTTTTATGTACCTGTCAGCAGGAGAATAAGAGAATACAGTGGGGAAAAAAAGTATTTAGTCAGCCACCAATTGTGCAAGTTCTCCCACTTAAAAAGATGAGAGAGGCCTGTAATTGACATCATAGGTAGACCGCAACTATGAGAGACAAAATGAGAAAACAAATCCAGAAAATCACATTGTCTGATTTTTAAAGAGTTTATTTGCAAATTATGGTGGAAAATAAGTATTTGGTCACTTGGTATGTTGGCTCTCACAGACCTGTAACGTCTTCTTTAAGAGGCTCCTCTGTCCTCCACTCATTACCTGTAGTAATGGCACCTGTTTGAACTTGTTATCAGTATAAAAGACACCTGTCCACAACCTCAAACAGTCACACTCCAAACTCCACTATGGTGAAGACCAAAGAGCTGTTGAAGGACACTAGAAACAAAATTGTAGACCTGCACCAGGCTGGGAAGACTGAATCTGCAAGGCAAGCAGCTTGGTGTGAAGAAATGGACTTCCTTTTTTATCTTTAGTCGGCATAGCGCCACATATATCCAGGTTTACTTTTACTCCTATTGCTTATTACATGTTGTGCAACTATATATCCATATATCTTTGTATTAAGAAATCAACTGTGGGAGCAATAATTAGACCACCGATAATCTCCCTCGATCAGGGGCTCCACGCATGATCAAAAGAACTGTGAGCTAAAATCCCAGAACCACACGGGGGGACCTAGTGAATGACCTGCAGAAAGCTGGGACCAACGTAAAAAAGGCTACCGTCAGTAACACACTACGCTGCCAGGGACTCAGATCCTGCAGTGCGAGACGTGTCCCCTGCTTAAGCTAGTACATATCCGGGCCCTTCTGAAGTTTGCTAGAGGACAGTTGGATGTTCCAGAAGAGTATTGGGAGAATGTCATATGGTCAGATGAAACCAAAGTAGAACTGTTTGGTAGAAACACAACTCGTCGAGTTTGGAGGAGAGTGAATGCTGAGTTGCATCCAAAGAACACCATACCTACTGTGAAGCATGGGGGTGGCCACATCATACTGTGGGGCTGTTTCTCTGCAAAGGGACCAGGACGACTGATCCGTGTACATGAAAGACTGAATGGGGCCATGTATCGTGAGATTTTGAGTGCAAACCTACTTCCATCAGCAAGGGCATTGAAGATGAAACGTGGCTGGGTCTTTCAGCATGACAATGATCCCAAGCACACCTCCAGGGCAACGAAGGAGTGGCTTCGTAAAAAGCATTTCAAGGTCCTGGAGTGGCCTAGCCAGTCTCCAGATCTCAACCCCATAGAAAACCTTTGGAGGGAGTTGAAAGTCCTTGTTGCCCAGCGACAGCCCCGAAACATCACTGCTCTAGAGGATATCTACATGGAGGAATGGGCCAACATACCAGCAACAGTGTGTGCCAACCTTGTGAAGACTTACAGAAAACGTTTGACCTCTGTCATTGCCAACAAAGGATATAAAACAAAGTATTGAGATGAACTTTTGTTATTAACCAAATACTTATTTTCCACCATAATTTGCAAATAAATTCTTTAAAAATCAGACAATGTGATTTTCTGGATTTGTTTTCTCATTTTGTCTCTCATAGTTGAGGTCTACCTATGATGTCAATTACAGGCCTCTCTCATCTTTTTAAGTGTGGGCAGAAGCGCAGGGGCTTTTAGTGCGGATGTGCCGCTGTTCCCCAATCCGGCCAGCCGAAGTAAAAAGCCGCCGCCGGGATTTGGAGATTAAATCGTCCGGGGGGCTTGGGCACCTTCTTGAATAACGACGCTTCCGGGCACTTGCGGAGGTTAATTTGCATAACTTATAAAAGTGTTTTTTCGGCGATTTCAGCGAGGGACATGTATAATAAAGGTACTGTTTTAATGTGTGGGAAAATAGGCTATAGCCTGATCTGAGCAGACTATGACGCTCAGATCAGGTGAAAGACTCCCTCTAAATATTTAGTATCACCACAGAGTTATTCATTAAAACATATCTATATAGTGCTGTTTGTTCTTTTTGTTATTTCTGTGTCCTCCTTAAAAACATTACTGAAGTGGACGCACATGCTCAGTTTCATCTTGAATAGAAACACAGCTATATATATATATATATATATAATATATATATATATATATATATAAAGTGCCTTGCGAAAGTATTTGGCCCCCTGGAACTTTTCAACCTTTTGCCACATTTCAGGCTTCAAACAAAAAGTTATAACATTTTAAATTTTTGGTGAAGAATCAACAACAAGTGGGTCACAATTGTGAAGTGGAACGAAATTTATTGGATGATTTAAACTTTTTTTGTCATAATAAAACTGAAAAGTGGGGAGTGCAAAATTATTCGGCCCATTTACTTTCAGTTCAGAAAACTCACTCCAGAAGTTCATTGAGGATCTCTGAATGATCCAATGTTGTCCTAAATGACTGATGAAGAGAAATAGAATCCACCTGTGTGTAATCAAGTCTCTGTATAAATGCACCTGCTCTGTGATAGTCTCAGGGTTCTGTTTAAAGCACAAAGAGCATCATGAAGACCAAGGAACACACCAGGCAGGTCCGTGATACTGTTGTGGAGAAGTTTAAAGCCGGATTTGGATACCAAAAGATTTCCCAAGCTTTAAACATCCCAAGGAGCACTGTGCAAGTGATCATATTGAAATGGAAGGAGTATCAGACCACTGCAAATCTACCAAGACCCGGCCGTCCCTCTAAACTTTCATCTCAAACAAGGAGAAGACTGATCAGAGATGCAGCCAAGAGGCCCATGATCACTCTGGATGAACTGCAGAGATCTACAGCTGAGGTGTCCATAGGACAACAATCAGTCGAACACTTCACAAATCTGGCCTTTATGGAAGAGTGGCAAGAAGAAAGCCATTTCTCAAAGATATCCATAAAAAGTCTGGTTTACAGTTTGCCACAAGCCACCTGGAAGACACACCAAACATGTGGAAGAAGGTGCTCTGGTCAGATGAAACCAAAATCTAACTTTTTGGAAACAATGCAAAACGATATGTTTGGCATAAAAGCAACACAGCTCCTCACCCTGAACACACCATCCCCACTGTCAAACATGGTGGTGGCAGCATCATGGTTTGGGCCTGCTTTTCATCAGCAGGGACAGGGAAGATGGTTAAAATTGATGGTAAGATGGATGGAGCCAAATACAGGACCATTCTGGATGAAAACCTGTTGGAGTCTGCAAAAGACCTGAGACTAGGACTGAGATTTATCTTCCAACAAGACAATGATTCCAAACAGGGGAGCACCCAGGAATTTTTTCTAGGGGGGGTCCGAAAAGGAAAAGGGGGTGTGGCATCTTGTGGGCAGGGCTATTTTAGTGACACGCCCATATATTAAACATACTAACGGAAGAGTAAAGTGCGGCGCGCGCAGCGCGCCGCGGCGAAAATAGGCCCCGCCCATTATTATAAGCCCCTCCCATATCTAATAGGCCACTCCCAACATACACTACAGCTGAAATATGGTTGAGGCCCAGTTCTATAAATCATATGGAGAGGGGAGGACGTGTCCTGGCTGCACTGCCTGCTTCACATTATACAATATGCAACAGCAGGCTACACACAGCCAGGAAGATCCTCCACTCTCCTCCCTCCCCAGATCCTGCTCCAGGCCTGAGCGTCCCCCCGACCATCTGCCACCTGCCTGTGCCCTGCTAACCCCCTTTGGTCATCCTCACTCAGCTCTGAATCCTCCTTCTGTAAATGGCAGAGGGAGGAGCCGAGCATCTCCTCTCCTACACAGCGCCCCATACCTCGTACATCCAGTGATGTCACCTTTGTTGTAGACGTTCTCTTTCCTCATCTTCTCCATTCGGACCAGACCGCCATGAAGATTTTTCAGCCATCTCTCGTCTCTGCAGAGATACAAACAGACATTAGTTTCCCACATTTCCATCATCTTTACATCTTCTGAAAACCTCATCCTGCCACCCCCAATACTGTGTCCGCTGTGCTCCCCCAATACTATACTGCAGAAACTGTCCCCTGAAATTACTACTACCACACAGATAGTGCCCCTACAACAGTTATTGGCACACAGTGCTCTAAAAAATAACTGCACCTACACTAATGATATTATGCCAGGGTGCCCCCCAAAAGTAACAGTGCTCCCCAAAATCCCACCAATAGAAATAATTATCTGCTAGACCACACTTAGTAGTAATGATGTCCCCATACTAGACATCATGTTCCCCATAGCCCCCCAGTAGTAGTAAAGCTCACAATAATACCACAGCTTAGTGCCCACAGTTGAGCTAATGTCCCCATAATGTATACCAGTATAAAATACCCCTATATAGTGCCCCAGTAAATGCCCTCATAGTGCTCCTCTCCCCCATAGTGTTCCCCATAATATGCCCCTTCTTACTGCCCTTCACATCCCTATAGTGCCCCTCTCCCCCATAACGTGCCAGTAAAAATTGCCCACTTAGTGCCAGATGCCATAGTGCCCCCTATAATTTACCAGTAAATAATGCCCCTTTAGAGCCACCAGATGCCCCCATAGTGCCTGCAAATGATGCCCCTATAGTGCTGCTCTGCCCAAAAGTACCTCCCATAATGTGACAGAAAAAAATTACCCCTTAGTGCCAGATGCCATAGTGCCCCCCATAATGTGGCAGTAAAAAGTGACTCTTTAGAGCCACCAGATGCCCCCAAATGAGGCCCCTATAGTGCCACCACATGCCCCATAGTGCCAATCTCCTCTATCGTGCCCCCTATAATGTGCCAGTAAACAAAATGCCCCTTTAGAGCCACCAGATGCCCCATAGTGCCCCCAAATTATGCCAATATAGTGCCAAATGCCAGTAAAGAAATGGCACAGTACAGGGCAGGGGCACGGTACAGGACAGGGGGCACGGTACAGGCCAGGGGGGCACGGTACAGGCCAGGGGGCACGGTACAGGCCAGGGGGGCACGGTGCAGGCCAGGGGGGCACGGTGCAGGCCAGGGGGGCACGGTGCAGGGCAGGAGGGCACGGTACAGGGAAGGAGGGCACGGTACAGGGAAGGAGGCACGTTACAGGGAAGGAGGCACGTTACAGGGCAGGGGGCAAGGTACAGGGCAGAAATCATGGTACAGGGCAGGGGGCAAGGTACAGGGCAGGAGGCACGTTACAGGGCAGGGGGCAAGGTACAGGGCAGAAAGCATGGTACAGGGAAGGAGGCACGTTACAGGGCAGGGGGCAAGGTACAGGGCAGAAAGCATGGTACAGGGCAGGGGGCAAGGTACAGGGCAGGAAGCACGGTGCCGAGGTAATAGATGTTGGGGTTAGTGCTGGCCTGCCATACCGGCAAGCACTAAGCCCAGTATTAGTAATCAGGGCCGTCAGTAGATAGCCGTGATTACTAAAACTGTAGTATTGTAAAAAAAAATACACACACACAAGTATAAAACATTTTATTGAAATAAACACTCCCCCAGACCCCTGTTTGACCATTTTATTTAAAAAAAAAAAAAAAAAAGCTGGTCCGACGTAGTCCACCGAATCCGACGTAGTCCTCTGCATTCACGACCCTGAAAAATAGAAAACAAACACACAAACACGGACCACTTACCTCTTCCTGCAGTGGGATAATACACACATCGATGTCACTGTACAGGGATAACAAACACAGTGATGTCACCGTACAGAGATAATAGTACAGAGATAATAAACACAGTGATGTCACCGTACAGAGATAATAAATATCAGATCAACACATTGTGCCCCCATCAGACCTCAGGTCAGCGTCTTGTGCCCCCATCAGACCTCAGGTCAGCCTCTTGTGCCCCCATCAGACCTCAGGTCAGCCTCTTGTGCCCCCATCAGACCTCAGGTCAGCCTCTTGTGCCCCCATCAGACCTCAGGTCAGCCTCTTGTGCCCCCATCAGACCTCAGGTCAGCGTCTTGTGCCCCCATCAGACCTCAGGTCAGCCTCTTGTGCCCCCATCAGACCTCAGGTCAGCCTCTTGTGCCCCCATCAGACCTCAGGTCAGCCTCTTGTGCCCCCATCAGACCTCAGGTCAGCCTCTTGTGCCCCCATCAGACCTCAGGTCAGCCTCTTGTGCCCCCATCAGACCTCAGGTCAGCCTCTTGTGCCCCCATCAGACCTCAGGTCAGCCTCTTGTGCCCCCATCAGACCTCAGGTCAGCCTCTTGTGTCCCCATCAGACCTCAGGTCAGCCTCTTGTGCCCCCATCAGACCTCAGGTCAGCCTCTTGTGCCCCCATCAGACCTCAGGTCAGCCTCTTGTGCCCCCATCAGGTCAGTGTCTTGTGCCCCCCTCAGACCTCAGGTCAGTGTCTTGTGCCCCCGTCAGACCTCAGATCAGCCCACCCAGCCACTTTAAAAAAATCATACTTACCTGTTCTGGCCGCCGCCGCTGTCCTCAGGTTCCCCACTCCACTCTCTTGCCTGCCGGCGCTCACTATGACCTGACGCTGCGTCAGGTCATAGTGCGCGTCAGGGAAGACGGTGGAGCGCGGAACCAGTGAGGACAGCGGCGGCCAGAACAGGTAAGTATGATTTTTTTTTTTAAGTGGCTGGGACCTGGGTGGGCTGATCTGAGGGGGGTGCGGGGGCCCTGGCAGCGCGGCAGCACGGCAGCCCGATATTAGAACATGGGGCAACGCATGATGCGCGCGCCATGTTCTAAGTATCGGACTGCAAGAAAACTCGGTATCGAGCTTCGGTACCGCACTAGGTACCGAAACCGTACCGAGTTTTCGATATATCGTGCAACCCTACAGGGCAGGAGGCACGTTACAGGGCAGGGGGCAAGGTACAGGGCAGAAAGCATGGTACAGGGAAGGAGGCACGTTACAGGGCAGGGGGCAAGGTACAGGGCAGAAAGCATGGTACAGGGCAGGGGGCAAGGTACAGCGAAGGAGGCACATTACAGGGCAGGGGGCAAGGTACAGGTCAGGAAGCACGGTACAGGGCAGGAGGCACGTTACAGCGAAGGAGGCACATTACAGGGCAGGGGGCACGGTACAGGGAAGGAGGCACGGTACAGGGAAGGAGGCACGGTACAGGCCCAGGGGGGGCACGGTACAGGCCAGGGGGGGCACGGTACAGGCCAGGGGGGGCACGGTACAGGCCAGGGGGGGCACGGTACAGGCCAGGGGGGCACGGTACAGGCCAGGGGGGCACGGTACAGGGCAGGGAGGGCACGGTACAGGCCAGGGGGGCACAATACAGGGCAGGGGGGCACAATACAGGGCAGGGGGGCACAATACAGGCAGGGAGGGCACAATACAGGGCAGGGGGGGCACAATACAGGGCGGGGGGGGCACAATACAGGGCAGGGGGGGCACAATACAGGGCAGGGGGGGGGGCACAATACAGGGCAGGGGGGGGGCACAGACTGAGTGAGACTTACCATTTTTTCTTGCTCCAGCAGGAGGTCGGTCGGTCGGCTGGATGGCTGTGCTGGGCCGGCAGGGGAACTCGGGGAAGGACTGGCAGAGTCACATGGGCTCTGCAGCCGGGCTCTCTGCTTGACATCATTGGTGGAGAAGCAGCTTCCGCCCTCTGCTTCTCCACCAATGAGATTGTAGCAGCGCAGAGGAGAGGTAGGAGAAAAACCTCTCTCCCCTCTCCTCCATAGCGCTGCCGCCTGCCGCCGCCCGCAGTAAGGATCAGGGCCGCGCCGCCTGTGGCGATTGCGGTGCGGCCCTGAAGCATTAAAAAAAAAAAATTCTTTATCGTTCTAGGGGGGGTCCAGACCCGCTGGACCCCCCCTGTGGGTGCGCCCCTGATTCCAAACATAAAGCAAAATCTACAATGGAATGGTTCAAAAATAAACGTATCCAGGTCTTAGAATGGCCAAGTCAAAGTCCAGACCTGAATCCAATTGAGAATATGTGGAAAGAGCTGAAAACTGCTGTTCACAAACGCTCTCCATCCAACCTCAAAGAGCTCGAGCTGTTTTGCAAGGAAGAATGGGTAAGAATTTCAGTCTCTAGATGTGAAAAACTGATAGAGACATACCCCAAGTGACTTGCAGCTGTAATCGCAGCAAAAGGTGGCACAACAAAGTATTAATGCAAGGGGGCCGAATAAATTTGCACGCCCCACTTTTCAGTTTTATTATTACAAAAAAAGTTTAAATGATCCAATAAATTTTGTTTCACTTCACAATTGTGACCCACTTGTTGTTGATTCTTCACCAAAAATTTTAAATGTTATATCTTTTTGTTTGAAGCCTGAAATGTGGCAAAAGGTTGAAAAGTTCCAGGGGGCCGAATACTTTCGCAAGGCACTGTAGATAGATAGCTAGTGCAAAATCTTTTAAGGGGTTGTCTCACTTTAGCAAATGGCATTTATCATGTAGACAAACTTAATATAGGCCACTTACTAATGTATTGTGATTGTCCATATTGTCGTCTTTGTTGGCTTGATTCATTTTTCCATGACATTATATAATGTTTGTTTCCATGGTTATGACCATCCTGAAATCCAGCAGTGGTGGCCATGCTTGCACACTATAGGAAAAAGCTCCAGCTTCTCAAGTGTCCAGAACCAAGGGAGCGTTTTCCCATGGTGTGCAAGCACAGCAACCATTGCTGGATTGCAGGGTGGTCGTAACAATGGAAACGAGCAATGTATAATGTGATGGAAAAATAAATCAAGCCAGCAAAAGGAGGTAATATGGACAATCACAATACATTAGTAAGTGCCTTGTATTAACTTTCTCTACATGATAAACGCTATTTACTGAAGTTAGACAACCCCTTTAAGGGGTGGTGCATGACTCAAATTAAAAGACCATAAAAGAACGAATTCCTATATCATGGTCGCCCCCTCAGGTCCTGCACTATACATAACACAGTGAAACATGTTTTCCTGGAGTGTTTCATTAAAAAATTGTCTGCAACCTATGGATCTCCAGCATGAGACTGTCAGGATGACCTGGAAGTTGTAGCTTCATAAGGGCTTGAGAGTGATATGGGGGGTGAGTGACCACTACTTTGAAGAATGCTTTCTCTGATTCTGATTTCTGATGAGGAAGAGACAACAAGTCCTACAATATACACTACTCACAAAAAGTTAGGAATATTTGGCTTTCGGGTGAAATCTATGGAAAACGTAAAATGTTAGTGATATTGTATAATGAAAGTAGGGCATTTAATTAGAAGCATGTAATGGTGATTTTCTCATCTCAAACAATGTATTGAAACAAAAGCCAACAACAGTGGTGGGTATACCTCCACAAAAATGTCAATGTCTCAATAACTTGTCATGTAGCCTTGATTACAGCTTGACAACGTTTCATGACGTTTTATTCACAATGACTGGAATAATGACGTTATTCAAGTAGTATGGGCTTGTCACTGTACCATTCACAAAGTGTAGGGCAGTTCTGTATTGACTAGACACACCTGCCCACACTGTAACACCACCACCAAAGGCTTGTCTGGTGACAACAGTGGCTGATGCATAGTGCTCTCCTTGACATCTCCAACATCGTTGGTGGCCATCATTTCTGCTGTGCGTGAATCGACTTTCATCAGTGAATAGCACTGAGGCCCACTGGTCCCTTGTCCAGCGTAGATGCTTAGTGGCCCATGCAAGACGATGGCGCCTGGGGTTGGATACCCTTGTAGAACACAGACCCTGCTGATGCAAACGTCTAGCACACAGACCATGCTGATGTTTCGAATGATCTGACATGACACTTGGGTGCTTCTCACCTCCCTTAAATGTGCCTAGAGTTGTGTGGCATTTATCCGCAGGGCAATGTTCACATTGAAGCGGTCATCAGTGTGGGATGTGGCCAAAGGACACCCAGTTCTATGCCTTTCTGTCACTCTTCCAGTCTCTCTGTATCTCTGTTGTAACCTGCTGATGACACTCTGTGACACTCTAGACTCAGTGGCCACTTTCGTCTGAGAACATCCTGCTTGAAGCCTCACAATGACGAGGTACTGTTGATCAATTGTTAGCTGTAGTCTTGGTCTCATGATGTCAAAATTTGAACAGCATGATGAGGCAGACTGTTTAATCCATGAATCGCTCAATAAATTTCCTAGTTCAATTAGAATTGATATTTAAACACCTGTTGTGAATTTAGCTGTTAGGCTCCTTGTAAAGCTACTTTCACACTAGCGTTTTTAAATTCCGGTATTGAGTTCCGTCATAGGGGCTCAATACCGGAAAAAAACGCTTCAGTTTTGTCCCTATTCATTGTCAATGGGGACAAAACTGAACTGAAGACAACAGAATGCTCCTGAAAGCATTCCGTTCCGTCTTCAGACCGGAGAACAAACCGCAGCATGCTGCGGTTTTCTCTCCGGTCCAGGCATCCGCACCAAGACGGATCCGGAATGACCCCCAATGCAAGTCAATGGGGACGGATCCGTTTGGTGTGACCAACATGGTAAACGGATTCGCCCTCCATTGACTTTCAATGAAGTTCAGGACGGATCCGTCACCACATACATACAGACAGACAGACATACATACACACACATACACATACATACTTACATACTCCAGGCAGGCAGGCCGGCCACACGTCTTCATGCCCAGGAGGCACGCCGCTATGACGATTCCCTACAGCGCCCAGCAGAGCGCGCTGCGCGCCTCCTGGGCGTGAAGACGTGCGGCCTGTCTGCCTGGAGTATGTAAGTATGTATGTGTTTGTGTGTATGTGTGTGTATGTCTGTATATGGTACTGTGTGACATGTGTATGTCACACCGGCAGTCCGGATCCGACGGCACCCTTCACCGGATCCGGACTGCTGCTAGTGTGAAAGAGGCCTAAGAGAACAGCAAGTTGTGCAAAAAGCACTGAAACACTGAACAGTTGGACATGTGCATTCAAAAGATTAGAGAAGGTCACATTAAGTTCATCTGTAAAGGTTAGAGTGCATTTTAGGTTCATCCTGAAATTTCACCCACAAGCCAAATATCCCTAACTTTTTGTGAGTAGTGTATATATGTAGTGACCCAGTGGATTACTGTTAAAGGTTAATTGTTTGCAAAAAGTTAAATGTAGGGATTTAACGCTAGAAGCACTTATTTGTCTATGTACTATGTATTCCAAATAGTTGTGTACCCTATACCTGTTACCTATGGACCAGGGCCCATCAACTAAGGGGGCCTATTTCCACTCAGACACAAGGTGCAATAAGTAGTAAAATGTATATAAGGTGCCAGGGAAATTTAATACAATTTCATTCTAAATTTTACTATGGAGCCTCATGGTTACCTCGCCTGTTTGTCTTTCCCTTCTATTCACCATAACAATTTTTTGTGCTGTGACATCACTACATTATTACTGCACTGTGCATTATACTTGCATGTGACTTCACTGTTTATATAACTTTAGTGTTGTAACATCACTGAGTAATTATACCTGTACTGTGACATCATTGTCTTTATTTTCTCTGTACTGTGACATCACTGTGTGTATTATACCAATATTGTGACATCATTGTGTGCATTATCCTTATACTGTGACTTCACTGTTCACATTATTCCGACTATTATTACATTACTGCATTGATTATCCCTGTACTATGAAATCACTAAGTGCATTATTTCTGTAATATAACATCCATGTGTGTCTTAGCCCTGTGCATAAAGGAGACCAGATGTAAGTTTTTCAAAAAATGTTGTTGAAAGTAGTCATGGTGGAATTGGGCCCCATTCCAGGTTTTCCTGTGGGGCCCCATGGTTACTCCCCTGTTACTGGCAGTCTTGGTTAGGGTGCTAGGAAGACCAGCTCGTCTGGCCTCCTATTCTTAGTTAGAAAGTTTTAGATGCGCAGAGCCAGAGACAAGACCTACATGTGTGAGCTCCTGCCAAGTAGGCCCAAAGAAGAGCCTCAACCAGGAAACACCATTCCTGAGACTGAAAATCTTCCAAAGAACAGCTTAACTAAGAGATTACCCCTAAGGGAAAGCAGACAGTAAGGTATCTTTCATTTATGGCATTAAGACTTTACTGCTTGTAGAAAGGGTTAATTGCCTCCGGCACCCACAACACTTTGAGACAGACTGGACATCTGAATCTAAGATCTGCACCCCTCAGCCTGGGAATTGCAGAAGGAATAGATGAGAAAAGATATATGCCTGTGGTTATTTGGAAAGATTGAAAAAGTGTAGAGGAAGGCTCAGAGAGGACTACTACTACCATCATTGCTACTGCCTATACACAGCTATTGGCAAAAGCAAGCTCTGAGGAATATCTCAGAATTGTGCATGACATATGCTTGTACTGTATCATCTGCAGTAAAGAGACTGTTCTTAGTTATCACTAAACTG
Source organism: Rhinella marina (assembly GCA_900303285.1). Taxonomy (NCBI): domain Eukaryota; kingdom Metazoa; phylum Chordata; class Amphibia; order Anura; family Bufonidae; genus Rhinella; species Rhinella marina. Next base: position 659,063 of record ONZH01011722.1, on the reverse strand, counting down.
TGTCTTTGCTTTTATTTTTTCACCAGCCCTGCATCTGCCCTCCTGCCTTGCAGCCTGCTAACCATATACCATCAAGAGCACCCCAACAGGCTCAAGGTGTGCCTGATAGAAGAAAGGGTTCATACTCCATTAACTGCTGCATGGACTCAGGGAGTGCTACAGTGAAGACAACCAACATGAACCACTATTAATCCCATCTGTGCCACCACTATCACTCTCATCCTCTTCCACAGCTCTTCAAGTGCGGGTTGCTGCATATAGATGGACAACTTTTAGGGTGGGGTTTCCGAATGGTTGCCTTGTAAAAGAAGAAGACAATCAGAGACCAAAATAAGTTCAAAAAGTTTAACTTTACTGAACACAACTGCAAATACAGTGACACAGAGGTATAATGGTTGTGTTCACTTTGAGAGGCGCCATAAAGTTAATGGTTTCAATACTCAGATGTAAATGTGTGTGTCTTATATGAATTTACGTGTGTAATGTATGTCATTATGTATATTTATATTTGTCAGTAAACATATACCACACATTTGTCTAGCCTATTTCTCCATTATGTCCACTCCTACCACAGTTGAAGAAATATAAGTTTAAAGGGGTTGTCTCACCTCATCAAGTTATATTTATTTTGTGTAAAACATCGATATAAGTAACTTACTAATGTAGTTTCCTTAGCAGTAATGGCTCTGGTCCCCATTACCTTCTTTCTTCTTCCTCTTTATAAACTGCTTGTTTATGGCCACCACTGCAATGCAGCAGCAGTAACTGTTATTGTGCACAGCAAAAAAAAAAAAAAAAAAAGCCAGTCTTTCTGGTGGCCAGAAATTGATGGAGCAAGCTTGCACGGCTACCTCTCAATCTCCACTGTCATTCTCTACTGTAAGAAACAGATCGTGGCAACCACTTTCCATTGCTTGTCATGATCTGTACAGGGTCTGCTCCGCTGAGACTGCTAGTGATTCTGATACACTAGCAGCCTCAGGAGTCTGCATGTACTGGCAAGGGGCAGGATTATATTATCCCAGCACTGCTTGCCTGCTCCATCACTAACAGCAGAGACACCTCCCCCATTGCAGCTCAGGAAGTGCTTTGGGAGCCGTGCACTGAAGACTGAAATCAAGAGGTGAGACAATCCCTTTAATGGTACATGAATGTTGATGGTGCATGTGTCATCAGCTATTACAAGTAAAGGCAAAGTCCTAGATTAGTTTGAGAGCTCCTCAATGTAAAAAAAAGGCCAACCAAGAGCTAAGAGGGGTGAGGCAAAATATTTCAATGCAGTATGTGCAGGGTCTTCTTCACCCCTACATTTGTCCTACAGTCTAGTGCTTCTTGATCTTTCAACCTTCAACTAGTGATCCTCAGGCTGCTTTTCTGTTCCTTTATTCGCTAATTTTGAGGCCGTGGTGGTGAGGTAGCTTTGTGCACATTCACCCTATCCATAAAGTAGGATGGAGTTACCTGATTTGGGTCCCTTTGTTTATGGGACACATACCTGCTGCCTTGTCTGTTCAGTGCATACCAGTGAAACAAAAATCACGGAAAAAAAGATACAAAACATCCTGCACAATATGATAGTAAATATGCGGATGTGCATGGCTACATTTATAAAATCACAGAAAATAATGCACTATAGCAATAAATGCAAACATAATACATGGACTAAGCCTTCACTCTAATGATACATCTGAGACTCTTAGCCAATATATTTTGATCAGAACACATCTGTTCCCGTCTACCGGCGCCATGGTGGTCTCTGGTGAGGCAGGTCCTACGCTAAACCTACCGTAATTTTTTTAAAATTTGTCTTGAAGGAGAGGCACCTTCAGGTGTAAATGCACTTCTATCCTGGGAGTAGCGTTCATGTGCACTTTTGCCCCACCTATCTAAGAGGCGACCTTGATTAGGTGGTACATATATCTGTGCTTGCTCTTCCTCTCATTGGTTGCCGTTTGCACACAGAGGTAACTAGGAGCAGCACACGATATGTGCAGGGTCTGCGCTCCTGAACATAGATGCACAACTGCATAGGTAGGTTTAGCGTAGTACCTGCCTGACCCGAGACCACCGTAGCACTGGGTAGGCGGGCACAGATGTGTTTTGATCAAAATATATTGGCTAAGAGTCTCAGATTTTATTATTAGACTGAGGACTTAGGGTACATTCACACGAACGTATATTTGCGGGCCCGCACGGACAAGTATAGGACATGCTTCAAAAGAGCCACGGCACGGAGCTAGCTCCATGCCGCAGCTCCCGGCCCCATAGAGGTGAATGGGGCCACATCTATTCCCGCAATTTTGCGGATAGATACGGCCCCATTCACACGGTCTTAGATGGGGCCTTAGTCCATATGTTATGTTTGCATCTATTGCTATAGTGCATTATTTTCTATACCAGTGAAACACCCCAAGTACCAATTCATGAGTAGTCCTCCAAACAATTCTGCATCTGTCCACCAGAACTTGGTGCATGAGTGATTAAAGAAATAGACCATGATTAGAAAAAAATTGTCTACCATTTTTATTTTTCAAATATATCGCCTCTTTTGTATATGATGTGTCTGGTATCGAAACCAAGATCCTTTCACTTCAGTGGAACAGAGCTGCAATACCTCAGGTAGAAATATTGTTATTAATCCCAAATAATTGTGTGCCATTTTTTCTGGACCACCTAAAGAGGAGCTTTCCAAAGACAGAATTGCCTATCTGGCAAGCTGAGAAAACAGAATACTGACAATAAGATTTCCAGATTACTTATTTCTTGGCACAGAACGAGGGGTTACCCGCAATGAGGTAGAATATCACAGGTATCAAAAAGATGAATCCTCTCTATTTTTTTTGCAGTTCTCTTACCACAGTTTTCCAGGAGACAAGTTGCTGGGGACAAGCTACAACCTGTGGAAGCCTAGAGGCTGCTACCGACTATTCCTTTTAGCTTAAGACTTGACTTTGTGAAGGAGGGTGGGACAGGCATGCTGAATTTGGGCAAATATTAAGCATATTTTCACTTCTTGGCCTGAGGTAGAAGAACGTTTCCAAATAACTCCCAGAAACTTTAATGCTTTTTATTATTAATCAGGGGTAGACAGTGCATGGTTCTCATTTAGTCTTCTTTATAGCTGAATGTGATAAGAGAGATGATAAATTGGAGCCAACTAAAATGATGCAGTGTGTCTGCCACGCATCATAGTATACACAACTATTTTAAGAGAAGGTTGAGTGAACCCTCCCCCTTCCTTGAAGAATTCATGGTCTGCCCTGGTTCCTGACACAATAACAACCTTCACTTGACTAATTCTAGAGAGTAGCTATGCTCCCTTTTGTGACTGGACTTCCTGCATTACATCCATCTATTATTGCATTACAATAGTCCCTCATTACAGTAATTCACATACAACGCATATATATATAGTAAAAGTAATGATCACTTATCTTCGAGGTGCCACATTCAACCCTTGGAGTTGATCAAGGACATATCCATAAAATTACTAGGGGACACCAGTAGGGCGCTATTATGGATTTTTCTTCTGGAGTTACGCTATCGTAATAGGTTATGGTCTCAAGATATGTTTTTTCGTCAGAAGGCATGGACTTGCCACTACCCATTTTTTCTCTGGTTTAAAACAATATGTATCATGGATAGAGATGAGTAAATCAGTTTAGTGCAAATCTAATTCAACCTGAATTTTCCAACAACCGAATCTAATTTTTTGGTGATTTGATTCGGGCAAATTTAGCCAGCCATTTAGGAGGGTCGCATAACCCCAAGAGGTGTCTGTGTATATACACTAATAGACATTTGCCACACCAAAAGTAAAATTTTTTTGGACTATTTACAAAGGTACTTAAAAAATCCAACAGTGTGGTTTCTTTAAAAAGGCTCATATGACAAGCTACTACATGTGTTAATATGTTACTACCGTTATTGTGTTTATTGGGTGTACACATCTGGTGAAATAGAAAGGGACACACATCCAGCCACCTGGTGGGTAAGAAATTGCAGGTACCATATTACTTTAGAAGGAGGGAGAGGAGCCTTGCTCCAGCTCACCAGTGAAGGTGTATCAGTTATGGTGACATCCTGACCCACCTGGCTGAAGTCTGGAGGTCAGGTGCTGGTATTTAGACCCCTTTTCCAGCCATCATGACAGGGTTGGGTGTAGTTGTTGGTGAGACACTAGAGCAGGGATCAGCAACTTCCAGCACTCCAGGTGTTCTGAAACTACAACTCCCACAGTGCTCTATTCACTTCTATGGGAGTTAGAACAGCCAAGCATGTTTGCATGCTGGGAGTTGTAGTTTCACAGCATCTGGGGTGCTGAAGATTGCTGATCCCTGCAGTGGAGAGACGCAGCCATATCTCTGGGAGTACAGCACAGTTAGAACAGAAACCAGGGAGGCATCTGAACTAAAGGCCAGAACCAGAGTACACTGGCCGCTAAAGAGTAAAGCTGAAGTGAAGCGGGGTCGGACAACCCTGCCACTTAACAGGGAAAAGGTCTGGCTACACCAACATCATCCCGTCATTCCTAGTTTCTCAGTGTTAAAGAAATAAGGGGGCCATTTATCATTCATTGTACGTCTCTTTTTTGTTTTGACATTAAATTGTCACATGTTTTAGCGCCCTTTCTTTGTGCACAATCCTGCAACATTTTCCCACCAATGCCAGATCTCATCACTTTTCAAAGTAGTCTTTGATTTAGAGCAACCACTGGCGTAGCTACAGGGGTTGCAGCAGTTGCGACTGGGCCCCTAAGCCAGGGGGGTCCAGAGGGGCCCCTTGCCAATGGCACTGTATTTTCCCTTTATAAGATGCAGGCAGGGCATCTTATAAAGGGAATACTAGTGAGCGCTTCCATTATGGAAGCGCTCACTAATATGCAGAAGGAGGGGGAGAGAAGCGCTGTGAGTGCTGTACAGTACTTTCCCTTCCTCCTGCTCGTTCTTCTCAGGGCCTGCGGTGCTTGTCCTGGCTGCCTGCAGCGTCAGGATGTACACAGCGCACTTTGACCAGACGCTGCAGGAGGTCAGGTGACTTCAGCGCAGGCCCTGAGAAGAGAAGACAGCCATATTTTACAGTCTGATCTGAGGTCTGATATGGGGGTCTGAAGGGTCTAATGGGGGGTCTGGAAAGGTCTAATGGGGGGTCTGGAGATCTATCTGGGAATCTGGAGAGGTTTAATGGGGGTTCTGGAGGTCAGACTGGGGGTATGGAAAGGTCTAATAGGGGTCTGGAGGTCTGGTCTAAGGTCTAATGGGGGTCTAGAAGTCTGGTCTGAGGTCTAATGGGGGTCTGGAGGTCTAGTCTGAGGTCTGATATGGGGGTCTGGAGGTCTGGTCTAAGGTCTGATATGGGGATCTGGAGGTCTGGTCTGAGGTCTGATATGGGGGTCTGGAGGTCTGGTCTGAGGTCTGATACGGGGGTCTGGAGGTGTGGTCTGAGGTCTGATAGGGGGTTTGGAGGTCTGGTCTGAGGTCTGATATGGGGGTCTGGAGGTCTGCTCTGAGGTCTGACATGGGGGTCTGGAGGTCTGCTCTGACATGGGGGTCTGGAGGTCTGGTCTGACATCTTATATGGGGGTCTGGAGGGCTGCTCTGAAGTCTGATGGGGGTCTGGAGGTCTAATGGGGGTCTGATATTGTGGCGGGGACTGATCTGAGGTCTAAAACTGGGGTCTTGTATGGGATCTGACATAGAGGTCTGGTCTGAGATGGGGAGGTCTCATTTAGGGTTTTATATGGGGGTCTGAGCTGACAGGAAGGGGGTATTTTTTTGTACTGATGCACAATATAAAGGGGTGGTTTTGTACCGGCGCACTATTTGTGTGGTACCAGTATTTTCAGGGGGACTGTTTCTGCAAGATAGTATTGGGGGGCACAGCAGACACAGTATTGTGGGTGGCAGGATGGGCTGTTGAGAAGGTTGGAGGATGATGGAAAAGTTTGAAAGTAAGATGTTTGTTAAACTCTGCAGAGACGAGGCACGGCTGAAAGAAGTCACCATGGCAGTCTGGTCTGAATGGAGAAGATGAGAGAGAATGTCTACATCAGAGGAGACGTCACTGGATGTAAGAGGTACATATGTGACGTTGTATAATGGAGCTGGATGTAAGGGGTAAGGTTGGGAATTTGTCATGGGGGGGGTTCAATTTTTTACTTGGACAGCAGAAAAGCTAGGTGCACCAGCGCTGAGGGTGGGGCAAGCTGAACTCTTGCACCACGGCCCATGAACCTTTAGCTACACCCCTGAGAGCAACTATTGTTAATAGAACTGATTCCTGGTGCATACACTATGCGCAACTTCTGTAAAAGTACTAATTCCACACCAGACAATTCCCTGGTATACCTTCACTGACAGCAGACATCCCAAGTGTCCCTCTTTCGGAGGGACAGTCCCTATTTTGGACCTAAATTCCTCTGTCGCCTTTTCTACTTAAATGTCCCTCTTTTTTATATGAGGTATAGATCTGCATTGTTACACTTACAATATTTATCAAGAAAGTGTTTGTCTGGTTCTTATCTATATATTTGACCCCACATTGTATATTTTTTCATTATTTGATGCAATTTGGATTTTAGACATTTCTCTATTCAGATTATTATTATTATTATTATTATTATTATTATTAAAGTATATAAATATACAGGGAAAAATGGACTTTTAAACAACGAACCATAAGTGTCCCTCTTTGACTGTTGGGAGGTATGTCACAGTGGCTAAACCACATTACACGTAAGCAAATTCATTATTACTGTACGCCATTTCATAAATTAGGTGTGCCGATCCAAACCAAAGATAGACTTAAAACTGGCACAAAAACCTGTAACTGATGAATTCCCTCTAAGACTGTACAGTCAGGGACTACAATTGTTGCTGAGGACTGTGAGTTCTGCACTGTCCAGTAAAAGCTTTGTATTATCCGTCTGACATTTTCCATGTGTGTCTATACCTCCACATAGCACAATCTCTTACTCATCCTGGACCTTAAAACTACACCGAAGGGGGCCTAGGCTATTTCTTAACATTACAGAATAATAAAACAAATGGAACTCTACATAAATAAAATATTGTTCCTCAATTGCCTGTTCATCTTACAAAGACCACATCCAAGATTATGTTACTTCACACAGTCTTACACCAAACCCTTGTTGACTTCTTGCAACTGGTGACAAATTCTATTTCATCTCTGGCTGTGCCCTTGAAGGGGTTGTCTCACTTCAGCAAGTGGCATTTATCATGTAGATAATACAAGGCACTTACTAATGTATTGTGATTGTCCATATTGCCTCCTTTGCTGGCTGGATTCATTTTTCCATCACATTATACACTGCTCTTTCCATGGTTACGACCATCCTGCCCTCCATCAGAGGTGGTTGTGCTTGCACCAGCTTATATGCACACTTTTTTCTATAGTGTGCAAGCACGGTCACCACTGATGGATTGTAGGGTGATCGTAACCATGGAAAGAGCACTGTATAATGCAATGGAAAAATTAATCCAGCCAGCAAAGGAGGCAATATGGACAATCACAATACATTAGTAAGTGCCTTGTATTATCTACATGATAAATTCAACTTGCTGAAGTGACACAGCCCCTTTAAGGCTCTGTCTTGTGGTCCGATTCCTTCTCTCTGACAGAATGCCATCTAACAGGCAGTCTCACTATGGGGCATTCAGGCCACACTTCAGGTCTTCTCTGTAGACACCTCCCGCCCATTACACTCTGGTCCACTAAAGCCTTCAGTCTCTCTCACCTTTCTGTAGAAGAACAAACCTGCTTCTTATTAGAGACCAGGTATCAGTATATATCTCACAAAGATCTACAGAAATCCAATGTATCATCCAGGGGCGGACTGGGAACTTAAAATTGGCCCTGGAAAAAATACTAAAAGTGGCCCCATTTTGTAGTGAGGTCCAAATTGATGGAAGGCAGGGCCAGCAATACCATATTGTGGCACATTATACCACCCCAATAGAGCCAAATACCACAGTCCAACACAAAATACTTCCCCGAAAACTTCCACTGACCAACCGTGAGGGGGGCTTAGGTGGCCCCCTGGGCATCGGCCCATCGGGAAATTTCCCTGTAAGGTCTATGGCCAATCCGCCCCTGGTATCATCTTATGTACTTAGCACATAACCTTCCCTAATGTCACCAAACCTTGTCCTTTTATGTCAGTGCTTCCTTAAACCAGGTAAATTTCTCAAACTGGGTAGAAGAGTTTTTTTGTTGTGTACGGACACTTTAAAGGACATCTGTCAGCAGATTTTTTACCTATGAAACAGGCTGACCTGTTACATGTGCACTTGGCAGCTGAAGACATCTATGTTGGTCCTATGGTCATATGTGCCTGGATTACTGAGAAAAATTATGTTTTAATATATGCAAATGAGAATCTAGGAGCACCGTGGGTGTTGCCATTACTCCTAGAGGCTCAGCTTCCTCTTCAACTGCTGCACCCTCTGCATTTTGATTGACAGGGCTAGGCAGTGTACACGTGATTATGCCTAGCCCTCTCAATCTAAGTGCAAAGGGTGTGGCAGTTGCAGAGAGAACAGAGCCTCCAGGTGTAATGGAAACACCCCGGGGCTCCTAGAGGATAATTTGCATATATTAAAACTTCATTTTTCTCAGCAATGCGGGCACATATGAACATGGGACCAACACAGATGTCTTAGTTGCCAAGCGCACATGCAACAGATCAGCCAGTTTCATACAAATATGTTAACAGATGCCCTTTAAGCCATTATCATACAAACACAACAGGGACTTTTAAATTGACTTAAAGGGGTTGATTATTTTAGGAAAATGTTAAGAAATGCAATGGAAACACAAGTCTAATAAACTTACTGATATGTCTTTATCATTAGTCTGCACCATTTTCGTTTGCACAGGGGGCATTGCCTTGTTATATCCATAGTATGGCCACAGATGGAGAGGAATGTGGTCAGACAGGCTTAAATGAAGTGTGTTACAATGGATAGATGCAGAGTGGCATGTCTGGTCCCATGTTAACCCATCTGTGACCGCACTATTTACAGGAATGGCGTGTGGTCAGAAGATATGGCTGTCATAACAAGGGGGTACTTTTCAACAACACATTAGTAAGTTTATTAAAATCATCTTTCTAGGGCATTTCTTAACATTCTCCTAAATCGGAAAACCCCTTTAACCCCTCAAGGACCCTGCCATTTTTCACCTTAAGGACCAGGCCATTTTTAGCAAATCTGACATGTCTCACTTTATGTGGTGATAACTTTAGAACGCTTTTACTTATCCAGGCCATTCTGAGATTGTTTTCTCGTCACATATTGTACTTCATGACAGTGGTAAATTTGAGTAAAAATATTTCATTCTTATTTATAAAAAAAATACCAAATTTACCAAAAATTTAGAAAAATTTGCAAATTTCCAAATGTCAATTTCTCTACTTTTAAAATACATAGTAATGTCTCCAAAAATAGTTATGACTTTACATTCCCCATGTGTCTACTTCAGGTTTGGATTTATTTTTTTGGGACGTTAGAAGGCTTAGAAATTTAGAAGCAAATCTTGAAATTTTTCACAAAATTTCCAAAACCCACTTTTTAAGGACCAGTTCAGGTTTGAAGTCACTTTGTGAGGCTTCCATCATAGAAACCACCCAAAAATGACCCCATTTTAGAAACTACACCCCTCAAGGTATTCAAAACTGATTTTACAAACGTTATTAACCCTTTAGGTGTTCCACAAGAATTAAAGGAAAATGTAGCCAAAATTTCCGAATTTCACTTTTTTGACAGATTTTCCATATGAATCATTTTATTCTGAGAATAAAGCAAGGGTTAACTGCCAAACAAAACACAGTAATTATTACCCTGATTCTGTAGTTTACAGAAATGCCCCATTTGTCATCGTAAACTGCTGTACAGGCACACGGCAGGGTGCAGAAGGAAAGGAAAGCCAGGGCAGATTTCACTGGAAAAAGTTTAAGTTGCCATGTCACATTTGATGCACCCCTAGAGTAGGAAACTCCAAAAAACTGACCCCATTTTGGAAACTACGGGAAAAGTTGGCAGTTTTGTTAGTGCTATTTTAGGGTACATATGATTTTTGGTAGCTCTATATTACACTTTTTGTGAGGCAAGGTAACAAAAACTAGCAGTTTTGGCATTGTTTTTATTTTTTGCTATTTACAACATTCATCTGACAGCTTAGATCATGTGATATTTTTATAGAGCAGGTCGTTACGGACGCGGCAATATCTAATATGTGTACTTTTTTTTATTTATTTAAGTTTTACACAATATTTTTGAAGCACACAAAAAAAAATCACATTTTAATGTCTCCATAGTCAGAGAGCTGTAATTTTTTTATTTTTTGGCCGATTGTCTCAGATAGAGGCTCATTTTTTGCGGGATGAGATGATTAGATTGGTACTATTTTTGGGGGCATACGCTTTTTTGATCGCTTGGTATTACATTTTTTGTGATGAAATGTGACAAAAAATTGCTTTTTTTAGACAGTTTTTATTTTTTATTTTTTACAGTGTTCACCTGAGGGGAGAGATCATGCTATATCTTTGTAGAACAGGTTTTTACGGACGTGGCGATACCTAACATGTATACTTATTTTTATTTATTTAAGTTTTACACAATAATATCATTTTTGAAATAAAAAAAATCTTGTTTTAGGGTCTCCATAGTCAGAGAGCTGTAGTTTTTTTATTTTTTGGGCGATTCTCAGGTAGGGGCTCATTTTTTGCGGGATGAGATGACGATTAGATTGGCACTATTTTTGGGGGCATACGCTTTTTTGATCCCTTGGTATTACAATTTTTATGATGAAATGTGACAAAAAATGGCTTTTTTTAGACAGTTTTTATTTTTTATTTTTTACGGTGTTCACCTGAGGGGAGAGATCATGCTATATTTTTGTAGAGCAGGTTTTTACGGACGTGGAGATACCTAACATGTATACTTATTTTTATTTATTTAAGTTTTACACAATAATGTCCTTTTTGAAACAAAAAAAAAATCATGTTTCAGTGTCTCCATAGTCAGAGAGCTGTAGTTTTTTTATTTTTTGGGCGATTGTCTCAGGTAGGGGCTCATTTTTTGCGGGATAAGATGACGATTATATTGGCACTATTTTTGGGGGCATACGCTTTTTTGATCGCTTGGTATTACAATTTTTGTGATGAAATGTGACAAAAAATGGCTTTTTTTAGACAGTTTTTATTTTTTATTTTTTACAGTGTTCACCTAAGGGGAGAGATCATGCTATATTTTTGTAGAGCAGGTTTTTACGGACGTGGCGATACCTAACATGTATACTTATTTTTATTTTTTTAAGTTTTACACAATAATATCATTTTTGAAACAAAAAAATCATGTTTTAGGGTCTCCATAGTCAGAGAGCTGTAGTTTTTTAATTTTTTGGGCGATTGTCTCGGGTAGGGGCTCATTTTTTGCGGGATGAGATGACTGTTAGATTGGTACTATTTTTGGGGGCATACGCTTTTTTGATTGCATGGTATTACATTTTTTGTGATGAAATGTGACAAAAAATGACTTTTTTTAGACAGTTTTTATTTTTTACGGTGTTGACCGGGCAGGCTGGATCATGTGATATTTTAATAAAGCAGGTTTTTACGGACGTGGTGATACCTAATATGTATATTTTTTTATTTTTTTTTCTATTTTTATGTGTTTCTTTATGGGAAAGGGGCTTTTTTTTTTTATTGAAACTTTATTATTTTTTTTTATTTTTTTTGTTAAAACACTTTTATTTAACTTTTTTTAAACATTTCACTCATGTCCCAGTAAGGGACTTTAACATTTCAGGGTCTGATCCCTGATTGAATGCAGCACACTGTGAGACGCTGACAGTTGCCTAGGAGACCCAGCGCTGTGGCTGGGTCTCCTGGGCTTCCATAGATGGGAGTCCCGATGCCTCTGGGCAAGGCATCGGGGCTTCCATCTCAGCCATTGGGCCCCCCCACCGCCTCACGGGGACCCGATGGCTTTAAAAGCTGCCGCAATTACCTTGTATGCCGCGGTCAGCGTGACCGCGGCATACAAGGGGTTAATCCGCCGACATCGGTGTAATCACCGGTGCTGGCGGATACAGCAGAGGCCCGGCTGTTAGTATCAGCCGGGCTCCTGCTGCAGATTGCGGCAGCGGGCAGCAGCAGCACCTTAACCCTAGGATGAGAATGCTCGTCCTAGGGCGTTAAGTAACGCCATATTAGGACGAGCATTCTCGTCCTAGGTCGTCAAGGTGTTAAACGTTGCCATGTGTACTAAAATATATTCCAGAATCTCCCAGAGTATTCTCATTAAGATGACAATTGATGACATTCTGTTTTGGCAAATAATTACCAATTTTTTTGTGGCTGCTAAAATGTTTAGAGACGTTTAAAATAAAGACGTTCCATCAACCATATTATTTGCTTCCTATTTTATACCGATCTTTCTTCAGTTGTCATGTATGTGCAGGGGCCGGGTTTGAGGTGGCCTTAACGCTATTCTGGGTCCCCCGGACACCGTTGAGGTGTCACCGAGTGTTGCTGGTCTCTGGAAGGGATGGTAAGGCATGATGCACCCCAATGAGAAATATGTCTAGAGAGTCAGGGTCTGCAGTAAAGCAGGGTGCTTCTTTACTGGAGGAATTCAGGTCCAAAACAATATAAGAAATGCATAGGGCTGGCTTCTTCAGTCTCCTCCCTGGCAGAAGAAGATCTTGAAGCTGAGGAAAGGCCTGAGCTAACTGTACCAATCTCTCAGAAGGCTGGTAACCTGGCCAAAGGCTGGAGGTCTGTGGCTCAGTAGTCCAGCTGGCTCCTTGGTCACAGGGCTGATGACTCATGGTCTGTGGCTTAGCATCCCCATCTCATCTTCTTCGGGTCACTTATGCAGTCTGGCACGAGCCTCTTTTAAGCACTGATCCCTAACTGCAGAACACTAGGGGCTCTGACAGCTCTCCTTATATACAGTTTCTTGCTGAACTAGAACCTTATAGTGGGAGGGTGGAGTAGAGAAACACAACCCAAACAAATACAATATTACAATTCTAGTCCCTCATAAATTTGCATTCGACCTTCAATGATACTCAATGGCATAAAAAAAAAACATTTTTTCCAGACAAAAACAAGTCTTCATACATAATAACATAACTAAGGCTTCATTCACACGACCGTATGTGCTTTGCGGTCCGCAAATTGTGGATCCGCAAAAAAAACGGATGACGTTCCGTATGGCATCCGTGTTTCCGTTTTTTTGCGGATCCATTGTAACAATGCCTATCCTTGTCAGCAAAACGGACAAGAATAGGACATGTTCTATCTTTTTTGCGGAACGGAAATACGGACATACGGAAACGGAATGCACACGGAGTACCTTCCGTTTTTTTTGCGGACCCATTGAAATGAATGGTTCCGCATACGGTCCGCAAAAAAAACGGAACGGACACGGAAACAAAATACGGTCGTGTGAATGAAGCCTAAACCAGACATTCAAAAGGTCGGTCTATCTGGTTTTGGTGGTAAAGAATTTGTCCTTTTTCCTTCAAACCATACTGTTATTTAAACCTTATGGTAACTGGAAAATTACCAGCTTCTAATTATTAGCTAGAAAGACCCAAAAGTCTCTCAGTATTCAGTATTACCCTTTTCCACAGTGCTGTGCAAATACAGTGCAAATGAGCAGGATATATATCACTACAAACATATAAAATGCAGTTACATAGTATTACTATATAACTGTATACGTCAGTGCAAGTTAAACCTTTAAAGTGAAATAAAGTGTGGAGTTGAGGAATTTGCATAGGGGAAATAGGGGCAAATGTCCACAAATGTCCAGAATGCTCCAGAGCACTACATGTGTTTTTCCATGCAGTTTGTATTTTACCTACATTGGGTAACACAGAATTTCTGATGCATGGTTTTGAATAATGAATGAACAAGTTTGGGAACCATTGTTTTATGGGTTTTCCTCTGTATCCCTCCAGATAGTATGATGTTGCAGTTTATCAGAGTCACCATGCTCCATCTCCAGCCACCACCAATCTCATCCTGGGTCCTGGCACACCCCCATTTTCCTGTCACTCAGAAGACACTTAAGTTGCCCATACACATTAGATAGAAGCTGGATAATGGTTGAATAGCAGTTGAACAAACATCTGATGAACATTCGCTTCACAGACACGGCCATACACATTTTAGTCCGCATTGACCGTTAAACAGTTGTTCAGATTGGTAATGCAAATTCATGAACGAAAGACATTTAGTCTGGTTATCGGACGAAAATATTAAACATGATCAAAGATTCTGTCATCGGTAGGTTGAACATGTCATTCATTATTTCACCCATCAAACATTTGTTTTAGTTGAAATTGTACATTTTGATTAACTGTATACTAATGTGTATAATGTGTATGGGCATTCTTTCCTCATTCCTTCAGATGACCACAACATTAGACATGCACCAGTATCACAGGACACTGGGGCCTGTCATCCTGCCTACCTGTAAAATAGAAGAACATTTATACATTGAAATATAACATATACACTATATGGACAAAAGTATTGGGACAGCCACACATTACACCTACGGCAGTAGCTTTTACGAAATCTCATTCAGAATCCATTGGCATTGATACGGAGTTGGTTCCCTCTTTTGCAGCTAAAACAGCTTCTACTCTTCTGGGAAGGCTTTCTACAAGATTTTGGAGAGTGCCTGTGGGAATTTTAGCCCATTCATCCACAAAAGCATTTGTCAAGTCAGACACTAATGTTGGATGAGAGGGCCTGGATGACAATCTCCATTCTAGTTAAACCCAAAAGTGTCCAATGGGGTTGAGGTCAGGGTTTTGTGCAGCCACTCAAGTTCTTCCACACCAAGCCCACTCAACCATGCTTTAATGGACCTCACTTTCTGCCTTCGGCACAGACATGCTGCTACAGAAAACCCCTTTAAAGGATCACTGAATTTTGAAAAAATTTTGATATGTTGTAGAAACATATCAAATGTTTGATTAGTAGGGTTTGAGTGCTCAGACCCCCACCAATTGGCAAAATGAGGAGAATTTCTTGCGTATTGCACTCTCTCTCCTCACTACAGGGGATGAAATTGAGATGGGCCCATAGACTTCTGTTGAGTCTATCTCCTGCATCAAGGAGAGATTGTGATATGCAAGCAGCTGTGGTTCCCAAACTCAATAATACCACTCACAGTTGATTGTTGAGTATCTAGGGGGGAAGAGGTTTCACAAACTGACTTGTTTCTTAGTGGTACCATGCTGGAATTCAATGATCTCCTTAGAATGATCCCTTCTTTTACAAATGTTGTAAAGTCAGACTGCATGGCTAGCGGCACCTGTAGTAATGGGACTGAATGAAACACTTGAATTCACTGATTAAGAGATGTGTCCCAATGCCTTTGCCCATATAGTGTACATCTGTGTATGTGCATGGTACAAATAAATAAACACCGGAGCAGTCTAGGTGTCCATTAAAGCAAGAGGTAAAACATACATAGCAAACAATGAGCTTCAAATAAAAGGAAACTTGGTTCACACCTCTACAAATAGTTGTCACTTTTGGTGGAATCTACCTGGGGTCTGACTAACTCAACAGAGTACCAGAGGATTGTACAGGATTGTTTGCAAACATTGGGGTGAAAAAAAGTTTTGAGCTTCAAGGTTTGAATATAACTGGAATTGAATCAGGACTTGCAGCCTGTGATCGGTTAGAAAAATTGGTATCGGCAGAAAAAATGTAGCAGCCACTTCCCCTGCTTCCACTATAGCAACGCCCCTGATAAAGATTACAGACCCATAGCTGATGGTCCAAAGAGCCTTAATGGTTCTTTGTTTCATAAGTAATAGTCTTCCAGGATACCAAATTGAATAATCCCATTTCTATAATTTAATGGTTAAGATTCCAACCTGTGATAGATGCCCTGCCTTCAGTGCCTTTATGAATGGGAAAAAAAAATCAATGGACACGTGATCCTTGGTGCTCCCTACAAAGTGACAGCACTGAGCATTTGAACTGCAGCTCTGCAAGGTCAGCTGCAAATTGGGGTTGTTGCCAGACTAGGCACTTCAGTCCACTGGCAGGTCACCCCAGGGATCTCCAAAGTGGATAATTCCATAAAATATATCAATTGTATATCATCTCTAGTCTGAAGACTTCTCTACCAACTCCTGAGTAACTCCTGAGTTTTGCACAGCAGACTCTATCCTTCAATATATCTGGTATGCAGAAGCTCTTACTTCATCAGACTGTTTAAATCTCATAGCCCTTTTCTCTTCCTAGCAACAGTCAGTTCCCTGACTGTCAGTGGGATCCCACCCCCTCACATATTATATCCCAGCTGTAATCTATAAAACAGTACTCTCTGGCCAGAATTCCTTGGTTGCGGTATCTGCGTCTTAGCTCCCCCCTCCTTAAATCCCAGTGCTGGCGGCTGGTGCAGTGATATGGAAAGTATTACTTCTCCATATGCAGAATTTAGACCCCCACATACTACACAAATGGTTTGCCATGAGAAGATTAGACTTTTAAGGGTTAACGGGCCATAACAGCAGCCGATGTAGTATAAAATGTATATGTGACGTCACCAACTATGGAATTGAAAAATCGTCTGGATTTCATTTACAATAGTGGGTTAGCTGTAGGATGGTAGAAATTCGAATTGTTCTCTTTATGTAGACACCAAAAGTTTTCATATCTCTTTCATGTACAAAGTCCACATCTCTTTCAAGAAAACTCCACCATTTCCAGAACTTTATGTGCTGTTGTCTGGATTCTCATTATCCTCCTTTTCTATTTCTGCCTTTTCTTTCCTTTTTCCTGTATTATTTTATGTCTTTCTCCACCCTCCCCCCTCCGTTGACTTTTAGTCCATAATTCTTTTCTGCTTCTGTGTCTCTCCCCCTTCCCTCTCACTCCGCTCCTGAAGAATCTGGAAAGTCAGACACAGTGGAAAAAGTGATGTTACAGCCTTTAGTTAAAATACTTCCACATCTCTGGTCCAGGCATAACCTGCCTTTTGTCACTGGCCATATAACACGGAGCATATTCCTTTGTTTTTTGGGTAAAAAAAATATGAACAAAACCATTGTAACAAAATAATTCCTTACATTCAATCAGTAGATAATATATGATCCTTGAAGGGCCTGGATGTATTTCTGGAGGGTATTACAGGTTATAGTTACTAGAGAGGGGTTGTTGATCCAGGGAGTTATTCTGATTGCCTGATTGGAGTCAGAAGGAATTTTTCCCCCTAAAGTGAGGAAAATTGGCTTCTACCTCACAGGGTTTTTTTTTTTGCCTTCCTCTGGATCAACTTGTAGGAAAACAGGCTGAACTGGATGGACAGATGTCTTTTTTCGGCCTTACAAACTATGTTACTATGTTACTATGTTACTTGGTGGGCTCAATGTTAGGTAATTGTCCACTCTGTTAGGTCATTGGAGACTCTGTTCACCTAAAATGCTTATTGCAATCATTTTCTTGTGTTGCAAAGAAATAGCTTGACTATCAGTAAGACCACCAAGTTTGGTCAGTAGATGAAGTAAAATGACCCAGTATTTTGAGATATCATTATACGCAGAACTGACAAAAGATGTAATTCACTGGACTTCAATGAACCTAGACCAGTTCAGGTAATAGTTATTGACACCACTAGGCCACAAATGGTAGGTGATTACTTACTCAGTAAGTAATGACTCAGTATATTACTTTGTACATACTTTGTATGACTCAGTATATTACTTTGGCTCATTGTTGGGACTTGGGCCAATCATTTGGATTGCCTTCATCCAAAATGCCCGTAGTGATCCTGTTTTGGTATGTTTAAAGGTAGAACCTCCCAAGCCTGGGTTAACAAGGAAAAAGGAACTTAAAGTTTGTGAAGTCCTGAACACATACTGTATCTAGAGATGAGCGAATCATCCAAAATTTGCTTCGCCGAATATTCGTCGAAGTTTTCACAAGATTCGAACGAATATGAATCTATTTGACGAAGCTGCGTACAAATTATACGTTATTATGTGGTGTTTTGCGAACATTTGCGAACACAGTAATAACGAACTTACACTTGTTAAAGGTACGTAACTTATGTGAACATGTACACATGAGCGTACAAAAGTGCGTACGAATCCTTAGCGTACTATTGGTTTTTTTTTCCAGTTCTGAGGGGGGCGTATCTACACTTTCCCGCTCTTGCGGGGGCGGAACGTCATTTTCTCGCCGTACACAGAATGCGTAAATTTACATACGTTTCATACGTATCTTACTTATAGTTAGCGGTCAAATTTTTGTGTACGTTTATGAATAATACGAAGCGAATCCGACAAAATTCAGATTCGCTTCGGAGAAAATTTCCAAGATTTGATATGAATCTACGAAGCGGCGAATAGATTGGCTCATCTCTAACTGTATCCTTCCCTTATCCCTTGTAGATTGTAAGCCCTCGTGGGCAGGGTCCTCTATTCTTCTGTATCAGTTTGTACACTTGTCTTGTTCATGCTTATTGCAATTGTTTTGAATTACATACAGTATGTGCACTACTTTTGTACAGCAGGGTGGAATTAATGGCGCTTTAATAACAAATAATAATAACTTCAGCACATATGGACTCATAATGGACTCATGAAGTTGTTGGTCATACACTAGCTTCTTCACATGCACTAGCTTCTTCTCAATGGATTTTGGAGCATCTTTTCTTAGAACTCACTTCCTCAGTTATTCCACCTAATATATTATGAACAAATTCACAACTGGGTAACATTCCCCTAGACAAGGGGTTGTGTCCCTTCATAGTCTGCCACTGCCAGCACTGATTTGACTGTGTGAAACTGTGGGACACACATCCAACTGGTAACACTAGTTGTCATTTAGTCATGAACCACCACCAACAGGTCCTCTTTAGGTTCTTTCACCTTCCAAGAAGGATCTGTGCTTGTGCATCATCCATATTAAAAGTATTGTCGACAGCACACCAATGATTTTTAATATGGCAGTGAAGTCTGCAATTCCATGAAGGACATGGACCTAGCAACTGCAAAGGTCTCCATGTCCATGTTCTGTGAAACATGCTCTGAGTTTATTGTTATGAACCACTGTTCTGTGCCAAAAGCTGTGGTCAGAATAGGACCACTTACCTCCATGAGTCCATGTGCTATCCATGTGCAGTCCATTGCACACGGAAGAGAAATATAGTTGTGTGAATAAGCTCTTGTGCTATGAATCTCAGCATGATAGAGACCTTTAGTTCAATCCCAACTAAGACATGTTCAGATTGGGCATTCAATGTCCGTGTTCTTGCTTCATGAAGTCTAGTTAGCATCTAGTCCAGCAAATGTCCTTCTATTGAATGTTTGCATGAGCATCTACGGAACATACAAACATCAAAAAAACAGGACAGAAATGTAAAATCTGTTAAATGCGCTTCAATCATGCGTTTCTATAGTGTAGTATCACAGCAGTATATAGTATTCAGACACAGATCTGTAATGTGCTATTACAGTGCCACAATGCATTAACTACAGTATTCATAATACACACCTATAGCGTAATATTACTATAACAATATTACTATAATGTTAGACACTGATACTTGTACATGGTGTAGAGTCACACAAAACATTCAGCATAAGGCAGTTAGAGACTTATGATGTACTATTAGAAAATATCCAGTGCCATAAAACATATATACATATACATATGTAGTAATATAGCACTATATTGTATACATCATACAAGTATGTAGTGTACTATTATATCACTATTGTATATAGCATTTATCACATACACTGCTATACTGCAGTAAACTATTATATCACCATATTTTATCCATCATTACCTTTCCGTTGTACTATTATATTACTATATTGTATCCTTGATACTGATCTATAATGTACTATTATATTAATATATTGTATCCATGATACTGATCTATAATGTACTATTATATTACTATATTGTATCTGTGATACTGATCTATAATGTACTATTATATTACTATATTGTGTCCATGATACTGATCTATAATGTACTATTATATTACTATATTGTATCCATGATACTGCTCTATAGTGTAGTATTATATTAATATATTGTATCTTTGATAAAGCTCTATTATGTACTATTATATTACTATATTGTGTCCATGATACTGATCTATAATGTACTATTATATTACTATATTGTGTCCATGATACTGCTCTATACTGTACTATTATATTACTATATTGTATCCATGATACTGATCTATAATGTACTATTATACTGGGTATTACTATATTGTATCCATGATACGGCTCTATGATATTATATATCATTATATTCCATTATTCATATACCTTTATAGTGTACTATAATGGCAATATATTGTATACTGTACATATGCTTGAATGCTCTATAACTATGACATATCATACATTACTACTGTTACCCTAGTTACCCACATACACAGAGATCACTAGATCAGCCGGTGATGGAGGTGGATCAGTGCCAGTGATTCATGTAGTAGATGGTCTCTTACATGCTGGTACAGGCACACTCATACACTGACACTCTGCCCTCCAGAACACTCGCCGCATTGTTCTGCTGCTGTATATCCAGTGTAAGTGAGTGTGCTAATGGTTATTTCAAGTCTAATTTCCCATATCCCTGGAGTCACAGGCATAAGACTTCCACTTTCTTTTAGACTTTTGAGCAAATAAACACCGCATTGCACATCTGTATCTGCTTAAGACGACATCTGGCAGAGACAGCACAGGTGTAATGTGCCCATTTCCAGAAAAGTATGGCTTCTCTACGCTAATGGACATTCTAGCATCTATCTTACATAGCCAAGGACCTACATATCACTGAGCTGGGCCCTGGCACTGTCATAGAGAGAGTCTGACCTGTAACCAATGGTGGGGGGGGGGGATTATCTCCTCCAAGACATGTGAAAACGGCAATACAAGCCATAGAGCTCCTGTCAGCGACACTGGTATGAACCATTTTGTTTTTTTGGTATGTGCCCTTCTTCCTCAATGCCCACCCCTAAACCACGTTTTGAATAATGTGGCAGCTTGTGTCTTTTTAGTATGGCTGGCCATAGGTTGGATTGTGCCCTATGTAGAACTTCTTGTTGGCACTCCCCCATATGCTATCGTGTCAAGCAGGGTACAAATAAGTATACCGTTCAGTATACTTCATAAGATATATCGCCACTGAAAAGATATAGTGCAAAACAATTTTTAGTAAATAACACAATACATCATACATAAAGCAAATTAATACCAGGTTTATACACTCTTTAAATAATACTGCAATGCAATTGATATTAAAATATGTGGATGTGGCATGACTCAGTTACCAGACCATTGGTTGTGTCCCATCCGCAGGACAGCAAATATACCCTGTACGACTGCAGACACCATAGACCTTGATTATGGGTATTAGAAACAAATGCG
Source organism: Rhinella marina (assembly GCA_900303285.1). Taxonomy (NCBI): domain Eukaryota; kingdom Metazoa; phylum Chordata; class Amphibia; order Anura; family Bufonidae; genus Rhinella; species Rhinella marina. The sequence continues at coordinate 637,604 of ONZH01011722.1, read as the reverse complement.
AAGATCCTACCTGTTACCTACCTACTTTAGTCTACTAACTAGTAGGGGGACAGTAAAGGTGGTAGAACATAGAAGCACCATGAAAGGTGGAGTTCTATAGGAGGACTTATGCTATATCTGTACTAGATGGCAAGAGATAATATCTTGGCTTGTGTCCTGCCACACAGGGGTGCACCACCAATGAGGCCAGGTGAGGCTATTTCCTCAGGCAGCACCAGGTAGGGTAAGAAGGGGGGCAACCAAATGGCCATGGGCTGAAGGGAAGGAGTTAGGTTAAGAAATTGGCATTGGGGAAGGGGGATGCTGTTTCAGGTTTCGCCTCAGGCAGCAGAAAGGCTAGGTGCACACCTGTTGCCAAAAATGGGGGGGGATCTAAAAACATCGAGCTGTGTTTTATGCTAATGAGTCGTGCAGTAACTTGCACTGTGTAAGTTGAAATGTGAACTATCCAATTAGGAAGATGTAAGTGGTACCAGTTACTGCTACTCGAAATAGGCTTCATAATAAGCACTGGTCAGCTGAAGGCACCAGAATAGACCAGGTGTGGTCAAACTGAGCCTTAAAACAGAGGAGTATTGTGAAATGTACTGTACATGGGCATGTATTCAGCACATGCTGAGGACCATGAATGGAGACCACAAAGAGGGACACCAACCAATCCCAATGTCCCCAAATACTGTATATTGTGAGGCGAAATGGCAGGACCTCCAGTGTAGAATAGAAATTTCTCTCTGGATTTTAGCTTACAGTTCTTTAATAGGTTCTCTTTTTATCTTTTTATTTTTTTCCAGTGGAAACAAAGGATTGGGTATGTTGAAATCCAATACACCCATCCATTCATTTTTCCCCAAATCTCTGGAGTCTGGACTGTTCTTCATATAGACCAGATAGTTTTCCAAGGTTAGCAAGTCCAGACAACATTTATGTAAAAGATTGAGTAGTTGGCCATTACTGCTGCCACAAAGTGATCCTAAAAGAAATTAGACACTTCAAAGGTGGTCACATGCTTTGAGATGTTCCTGCAGGATATTATGGTTGAAAAATAGTATTTATTGTGACCAAACTGAATAATACCCAGCCCTTCACATACTATAGTTTACTAACTAGAAAACATCTTCTGGCCATCATTCTATTGACTGATTACTTGATTAAAAGGGTTATTCCATGACTGATGTAAAACAGACATCACGTAGTACATGACAATTTCTTTCTAATGAATGCTAGACCCAGCCCTGCACCTCACATGGATCCAGAGATCTCCATATTCATTGCTCCAGTTATCTCTGCTAGTTTCTCTTCAGGCGAGCAGATGAGGTGGTTTGTCCTTTCTCAGGGATGTGTCCTTTCTCAAGGGGCATATTCTTTCTGATGCAGCTCTCTACTGTCGCAGTTTCTAGCAGTAGAGATTGCTGGTGAAGGTTGAAAGATGGAACTGAGCATGTGTGACCACCTCAGAGCACCCTTACATAGGAAAGAAAATATTTCACAATTTGAGAATTTCTGCGACAGAAAGGAAAATACAAAAGTATCTAGTTTTTCATGCCGAATTATATTAAAATAATATTAAATGGTGGCACAACCCCCTATCTGTACTTCTATTGGTGTCATAAAAAAGCATACTCTTTCCTAGATTCCTTGTTTTTCAGGTTGTTGACTTATAGTTATAGGGTGAAGGATCTCACTTTTTCACTGGTACAAACTTCCAACTCTGAAGTTGCAAGACGGTTGTCATTTTCAGCAGTGTTTTTCTGTATTTCCTTTAATGAGACCCTCACTTTTTGTAGGTAGAGTTAACATCTACATAAAATAGTACAAGAACAATTAGACAAGATTGATCGCTTTAGTAGTAGTAGTAGTAGTAGTAGTAGTAGTAGTAGTAGTAGTAGCAGTAGTAGTAGTAGTGCAGTACAAGGTTGAGTCTGCTTTTTTCCAAGAACAGCACCCCTTTTGTCTATAGGTTCCGACTGGTAGTGCAGCTCACCACTACTTACTTGAATGGGGCCGAGCTGCACTACCAGACACATTGTATGTGGATCTGTTTCTGAAAAAGTAGCCCCATACTGGAGAACTGCTAGAAAGTTATAAGGTGTACATTCTACCGCAGCAGGTGGGTGTCTGTATTCATAGCCTGCAGCATCCCTGCCGCTCCAGCTAAATATGTTTCCCACATGGTTGAGGAACGCCTCAAATGAAAGCCAGCAGTGTATGGGTTAAACCTGCCCTTGGGAGAATTCCTTACTGATGTGAATTCCTCCTGTACTGTGTACTCCTCCCTCTGCAGTGACATAATGTAATGGCCTTTTTAACCATTTCCCTCCCTAGACGCTGGTCATTAGTAAGCTACCATCATACTAACACAGAATTTTTACATTTCCAAAGGGCTGCAAACCCCAGTAGGACCAGCTTTGTAGGTTTATATACTGATTTATGGCCCATTACTTATATTACTGCATGTTAAAAACAGATGTGAACTTTTGCAATTTCCTAGTGATTTGGTTCATGAGGTCCCACTAGAAGCAACCATGGCGTGCCTAGATGGGTTCCGTACTGCAGTGGTCTGCAACCTGTGGCTCAGCAGCTGGTGCAAACGTACCCTGACACCAGTAAAGGGTCCGCGCCTATTATGTGGCATTTACAATACTGTACTGGTATCCTAGTTGCCAGATCAGTCTCTAGGTCCCTGAAGCCCAGGGCCCAAGTTTGACTTCTATGTCTGCCCTCCATGTAGCGACACCCATGCAGATGTAGTTACAATGTTCTAACCATGCTGTTTGCTAAACTGTAACCTGTATTGGTTTTTGACGACCACCATGATCACTACCAGATCATCAGTGTTACTCACATTCAGCCTTGGATTTTATTTCTTTGTTTAATGGCACAGTCATTAATGAAAGGGGGTCTCCAGGAGAACTCTCAGAACCCCACCGATCAGCTAAGTGAATGGGGGTCTCTTCCCCTTCATTGTTTGCCAGGAAGAGCTCCATACTTTTTGTAGTGGCTGTAACGTGAATTACAGTTCAGAGCGACTTGGGTCTGATTCTTGTGAGACTGAGATGTAAGTCATCAAATTCTTAGTCTTCATTTAAAGTTAACTCTGAAATGGAAGGGGCAGATGCATACCACCAGCCCAGTGCTGATGAGGACCAACAGACAGAAACAGATCTGTCCAGGGATGGATGTCTCTGGTTAAAGAGGTTTTCTGAGATTTTGATACTGATGACCTATCCTCCGGATAGGTCATCAGTATCTGATCGGTGGAGGTCCGACACCGGGATCCCTGCCAGTCAGTAGTTTGAGAAGGCACCAGCACTCCTAAGGGTTCTGCGGCATTTTCGCAGCTTACCAAACTCAGCGCCGTACTGAAAGAGCTGATCGGCAGGGATCCTGATTGTCGGACCCCCACTATCACATACTGATGACCTATCCTGAGGATAGGTCATCAGTATCAATATTTTGGAAAAGCCCTTTAAAGTATCCCCAAGTGCAGTACTTTCTTCTGTAATATTAATCAGCGCTGATGAGGTCCTAACGTCCATGCAATCCATTTGTCCCTGTATCAAGTACTTGCACTCCTGCACACTGGCTTCAAAAAAAGTTGCAAAATAGGGCTTTGTAACCTTTTTGAGCTTATTTGTACAAAAGCATTTGTGACAGTTTCCATTTTTACACCACTCACCACTTTTAAAAAGGGGGTGGAGAAGTGGGCCTGGTTGGCTATGTTAATTAGTTTTAATCCAGAATCATTACTGAGAATTTTTAAAAAGCTGCAAAAAAGTGCAATCCCACTCCAGTAGGGTAGTGCGTTAGAAAAACTGGAGTAACATCTCTAGACAAAAGTGTCAACTTTAGAGATGCAAGAAATGTATCAGCGTGCAACATTTGATAAATCTGTTGCAAAAACTAACTTCAAGGTTCACTCATGATAAATTCCCCCTTCATCTGCTCTGTGCCCATGAGGTCCACAAGATGTAAACAGATCTGTCCATGAAAGTATATCCCTGGGTTTTTTAATGCCAGAGTCAATAGTTAGACTTTCTCTGTGACTCTATCCACAGATGGATGTCTCTGGAAATAATAGTCTGTATGTATATTGTGCTGTGTAGGGGATGTTTTTTGGGGACTTTTTACAAAACTTTTTGATGGAGTGCTCCAAATACCTAACACATCACAGAGCAAAACTGAGTCATTTACAGAGTGAAAAAGGACAAGGATGTCAAGACTGAAGGTTATGACCTTAGGTCATACATGTAATACATCGGGGCAGTACTTTATGAAAACTGTATTTCTTTGCAAAGATCATATTGTGATGGAAAGCTAGACTTCTGAGAAGTTACATTGTTCATATCATTCACGTGCTAGCATAACTCCACATCATCTATGTGCTTCAGGCAGGTGGCACTAAAGTTGAGAGTGAGTCCCTATGGGGTAAACATGTTGAGGATAAGTCCTTTGTGTAGAAAATGTCAAAAACGTAAAAAAGTCATTGAAAATTTAATCAAATGCAGATGTTTGGAGCTAAGTATTTGAAGGCAAAGTCTGATTAAGGATAGGTTCACCCAGAGCAGTTTTGCTGCAGTTTTTAAGAGCCATAAGAAGTGATATACACAGTATAAGGTGATTCACAGACAAACAGATGGATGATCATTTGAACATTTGGAGGAAATACATTTGATTCACAAATAATTACATACAAAGGAGATTAAATGGATAGATAGATAGATAGATAGATAGATAGATAGATAGATAGATAGAACATTAGAGTAGAATAGACATTCCTTCCTCCAGTCTGTGCAGTCAGACTGCTAGTGGTGAGGTGGCAATGTCTGTTTTCTGCTTCTACATATAGAAAAAAATGCATTCTTTTCTTTGCTGTCATACTTCAAAAATTAAAGACACATCTCTGCCCTGGACGGCCTCCAGCCACAAAAAAAATCACAGGGAGGGCCAGGGAAATGATCGTGCAACGTGTCTGTGTGGATGTGTGGGGCTGGACCAAGTTTGACTTGGATGGGATTTCTGGGCTGTGCTGTGGTTCCAATTACACTTTATACTATCACACAATAGTCATAGCTGAGGACACCATCCCCCCAGTACAACGTGTCAGAGAGAGGGGGAGGAAGATCTGTCCAGACAGCATTCTATCTATCTATCTATTTATCTCTATGTTTAGCTATTATATATCGACATCTTTCCAATCTATATTTTTCTCTGACAGTATACTTAAAGTCTACCTAAACTTTTGTATATGCTTTATTACAATCTATTATAAATGTCATAAAATGAATACTTCTAATATACTTTATTTATGAACATTTTCCTTGTGAAATATGCACTTGAAGTTCAGGTGTCTATACCACTGTGGAATCCACAGTGAGCACTGTATGGGCAGGAGTGCCCATTACTGCTCCTTCCTGTGCCAGTCCCACTCTGATAAAGTCTGGCATAGCGCATCCGATGTGCTATACCAGGCTTTAGTGGAGCGGGCACAGCAGGAGCAGCGATGTGCTATGCCAGGCTTTAGTGGAGCGGGCACAGCAGGAGTAGTGATGTGTTATGCAAGGCTTTTTGCAAGCAAGTGCAGGCAGGAGCCCTGCCTAGCACATTGCTTCTCCTGCCTGCCCCCTGCCCACTGCACTGAAGCCTGGCATGGAGCACCAAATGTGCTATGCATGTGCTATGCCAGGCTGTAGAAGAGTGGATGTGGCATGTGTGCTCCTGCTAGTACAGTGTTCACTGAGGCCCCTGTGCCTGCAGCACAGTAGTATTTGTACACCAGTCACCAGTGACAGCACGAATAGATTTTAAAGCACTATAGACACCTGAACTTCACTTGCCTATTTTGCAAGGAAAACATAAAAAAAACAAAGTATATTAGAAATATTCATTTTATGATATTTACAATAGGTTTTGATAAAGTATATACTAATATGCTGCATAGGTAAGTACTAGGAGGCAGTACAAGGTGAGATGATTAGGGTACACTTAAATTAGTTGGGGTTCTTCTTTTTGAAAACCCATTTTCTTAAACCCTGTCATATTTAATCAAGGGGTCCTCATCTCTCGCTCTGGAGGACCTGTCCTGCATTACACAGACAGCCCATTGATTTGATTGGGTACTGTCATGGTAGATTGGGCGCTGTGTGGCTCGCCATGGTAGGCCTAAGTTATGACCATATGTACTGACAATTGACATTTAAGCAGACCTAACCTAGATTTACCAACAAACAGTGCCAATTTGGATGGTATAATACTAGTGTTAAATTTCACACTAAAATATTTATCAGCAAACATTTGCAATTTCATGTATTTTGTTTGTCTCATTCAAAATGTATCTCAGTTTTTGAACTGGCTGTTGTTCCTGACCATCACTGAAAGTTCAATGCTGCTCACAACATGCAAAATGTTGGGGACCTGTGGTATAGAGCATGTCATGTGCCCCCCAACCCCAATGGGCCCCAGGAGTAAAACCAGTGAGATTCATGAGAACCACTGGTGTTGGAACAAATTCCATCTAGTACCCAGTGACTGCAGCCCTATAATGGATAAGATATGATGGAGAATGAGAGTTTTTTGGACTGTTTAATGGAATTACGCAAAAAAAAAACTAAACAATTTTTTATTACTGTTTATCCTACAAAATGTGGCATGGTTGGATCTCCATCATCGTTGGTAGCTATGATATCCTGTCCATTGATGGGACACTAATATTACCAGCAAATGGCAAGGAATATCATAAAATATTACATCCCCTTACTCCATTTAGAGTTAGAATGGCCCACAAGAGGACATTGTTTGATGGACCCATGCTCTGCACAATATTGACCAGCCACAACAGAGTTTCCAAGGGACAATCCAATGTTGTAGGGGTCCATATGTATGATCTGTGTGTGCAAGCATAATAATACAGGTCACAGCACAAAAAATGGGGAGTGCTGATGGGCAAACCCTTGCAACAATTTGGTCTGTTGGGCACAATGTCTGACTGACTCAATGTCACACTCAAAATAGGCCAGAAAGATGAGATGTGGGTCATGTTTGGTGGCTTCCATAGACTGCAGCTTAAGATCTGCTTGGGCCGAACGTTCATATTGAGGAAATAAGATATTCATATTGATAGTTTGACCCCATAGAGCCATCACTTGTTAGTCAAGGAAAAAGAGTTCACCAGTGATCAATGTTTCCATATCACAGGCTGAGATGGTGAGGACCGCAACAAACAGCTCTACAAATCTCAGCTATCAGGAATCCTAAGAATGTGACAAGTTTGATATTGGAGTTAATAGCCACCATACTTAGGACTGTATATATGCCCTAATAGGCCATATAGAAGTCATAGACAGAGTCACCTGCTGGGGACCCATTTATTTACCAGAATGGAGAGGAGCAACATGGCTCCCATGTAATGGTACATTTCCCCTACAGATGAACGCTGGGGAGAGACACCCAACCTACCAGTGAGACAACCCTTTATTATGAATGGTGGCTGCTATGTTAAATATGCAGCAAAGAAACCTAATAAAATATACTTATCCAGATCCCATTATAGAAGTCTACCTGGGTGGCCTCATAATGGGGCAACTAACCCCACCAACATCCTATTTAATTGGAACGCTGATTGCCAAGGCTCCTGACACCACCCAGATGATTATGCCACAGAAGCCACTGCCAGCCAAACATTTTCCAGTCACTAAACCAAAGCCTCAAACCCCAAAATCCATCAGCAAGTGAATGACCCCAAATAAAAAAAATGATAAAACACCAAACAAATTATTCTATATCGCCCAGAAATGAGGACGGTTCATAGAGGAGTCACTGGCGGATGAACATACACTGCTCCCTATAATTGCTGCCTGTAGAAAAGAAATGACATATTTCATGTATCAGTATGAAGTGTCCAACGTGGCTCTTCTTAAACAGAAACAAATGTGAGCCACTGCCAAAAAAAAAAAGAGAAGTAAAAAAGTAAGATTTTCTATGGATTGTTTTAAAATAGAATAGACAAATGTAGCAGAGCTACCTTGGTCTTTCAGGTGTTTTTCGATGCTACCTGTGCTAAAGGTTTATTGGCACCCCTGTAAAAAACTACACAGTGTGTCAATGGATAAAATCAGCTCTGCTTCATCTGGCCAAATCGACGTTGCTGCATTATGTATTCTTATTTGAATGTTTTAGTTGTAGTATATGAAAAAAACATTTAAAAATATACCAAAAACATTTTAGCCAAAATCATCCTAAATAAAAAGCTATAACTACATATTGACCTGTCATTTATAGGTTCCTATTGTTATATAATGAGCTTTTTATGTACATTGTACTGGTATACTGTTGCAGTGGAATTTATACGATTGTTAGCTCCTTGTTTGCATTTCTTAGCTTCTTTTTCGAAGTTTAGATGTTTCTTACTGAAATAAAATGTAGAAATCTGCAGACATGATGCTGTTATAACTCAGCTTTGCTTTATCTGACAAACTCAGCCCTGCTGCATATAAACTTCCACATTTACAATGCAAAAACAAGAATTGACTGGAGAATCCTAAGTGGGACCAGTGCAAATCAATGCCACCACTAGGAAGTGGAGACAGTAATGTTGCTGGTATAGGAACCCCAATTTTAAGTCCTTCATTAAGTACAATGTGAAAGACAAAGTATGTTGTCTATGCTAAGAAAGACTAAACTAGAATAAGACTCCTCGGGCTTCTGCACAGGGAGGAGCTGCCTTTGTTTGAAGTCCTTTTTTTTCTTTGGAGTCTGTGTATGAGATTGGTATTGGTTAAAGGGCTGGACCAATGTTCCAACCTTAAAAAAAAGTAGAGAGTGCAAGATCCCAGGACCCCACCTCTCAAAGTGGAGGATAGATATAAAAGGGGACCCTGTCCAGCTGGGATACAGTAGGAAGTTTCTGCTGGGGTCTGCACAGGAGATATACCACTAAACCTACCCCTGTATGACTAGGAACTAAGAAGATCTAGACAGGACCACAGAGAGTCTACATGTCTAATATCTAGACATGTTCAGCTTTGTGGATACAAGACTACTGCTAGTAATAGCAGCAACCATCCTAGCAGCAAAATGTCAAGGAGAAGATGATGGTGAGTGCAACTCCTATTAGCTACTCAAGTTTTGCATGGTCACCTACATCACCAAGGATGGGTGCACCTAAAATGTCCACTTGAATGTCCTAGTCATAGACACAAGTTTTGCATGTAAGCAACCTGTTCAAATGTTTTAGACCCTGGTGCAATGCTAGGAGATGTATTTCTGCAGTTTTCACAGAGCTACAGGTGCTTACTGATACCTCTTAGAAGTTAATATTAGCAGTTAGTTCAGAATTTTAGAATAGAAATGGTATTTAATGCATTGAGTGTTTGATGGGTTAAATGTATGTGGGGGTCTGTGAAGGTGATGGGAAGGACGTGAGGGGTGGGCTTCTTCTTTATCCTCTTTTCCTGTATGAGTTAATGCATTATTTTTATTGAAAACATATTATCTCATGAGTTCCTTGAGTGTCGTGCTTGGAAATTGGGCTTGGGGGGATAGAAAGCTGCATCTGGCTTTCATTACATTCTGTTAAACTCATCAGGCGGGTGGGGTGGGGGCTGGATAATAAAACATGGTAAGGAGTGATTCATTTGGGAACATTAACAGATTCCAGTATATAAAAGTCTAGACATAACTTCAGAACTTCAGCATCAGGATGCTAACTTAACATACTGGTCCAACCTACTACTCTGCTGCCACCTGGTGGCAACTATAAGAAAAATCTATTGTCCTTTTAAAGGAATTATAAGTGTTAATCATTTTACTGTTACCATTTGTTTATTCATTTGAATTTACCATCTGGTAATTCTGAAATGGACTGATGACATACAAAGCTTCATTTTTAATTCTTTTTCTTGTTTTTAATTTTATTAGTGTTTCATGGCATTATAAACTACTGCTCCCTAGTGGCAATAGGTTGTATTTCAATGACACAAATGGGTGTGGTGCAAAAGAAAAAAAAGGTTTTACAACTATTGTTTAATGGCCGCATGGGGTTTTTAAGTCATTATAGAATAGTTTTACATCATTATATATATATATTTTGTATTGTTAGATATTTAGTTTTATAATATATATATATATATATATATATATATATATATACATATGTGTATAAATATAAATATATATATATATATATATATATATATATTTCTAGAATTTTAATATTTTAACATTTGGAAGTTTTTTTTTTATAACATGAGGCCATAAGAGTATATATGTCACTTCTTTTCTGCCCCTATTAACATTCCACTTGTACCTGAACATGCCTAATCCTGTACATCCCCATCTGCTTGAAGGCCAAAGGTTCCGCCTCCGGCACAGGATCTCACCACCAGCCTCTACTCCCACCCAGAACATTTTCACCTTCTCAGATTCCATTATTCCTCCTCCTCCTTCTTCTCCTCCCTCTCAGTGCAAAATTATTCCCCCTCTTTTGTCCCTCATGGAACAGTTATGATGCACATTGGTTTGGAAGAGACCCTAGCCTGGAAAACACAGATCTATTCCAAATATTTTGTTCTCCTTTCTCCTCCCACCCTCAGTATTTTTGGCAGCATACACCCTTGTCACTGAGCCTGGTTGATGGGAACCAGATGTTTTTTTTCTTCTGCTCCTTGCTTTTAATCCAGATGTGGTTGAAAAAACTCAGCTGGATCACACACACACACACATACAATTTAACCCATTGCACATAGTCATTTTAGGTTAATGTGAAAGTTACTCATGGTTGCTATAGATATGCTTCTCCACAGGTCAGATTTCATACTGACACTAGATGGTCAACTACTGATGTCTTCCATACTAGATGTAATATCTAATGGTTCATAATTGATGTAATAAACCCTATGTTATGTTTTTACAGCCAGCAATTATGAGTGCACCCATGAAGGTACTAATTATCGGGACAGAGATGTATGGAAACCTGAACCCTGCTACATCTGTGTATGCGACAAAGGAAAAGTCCTTTGTGATGAAGTGATCTGTGACGAAATGCCTTGCCAAAATCCAGAAATCCCATTCGGAGAATGCTGTGCAATTTGCCCTGACTCTGACTGTAAGCAATGAAAGAACATCTACTTTCTATTTCAATGTATTAATATGAGGGGTCGTGGCCAATGTAGGCCGTGAAGAACAGTAGACATTAGAACTTAAGACACCATTGTTTTATTTTATTACAGACTTATACAATATATTAAAAGCAACATAAAAAACATAATATACCACCAGCTTGCATGTATGTGGATTTCCATAGCTAATAAATAGTATCTGAACTATTTCTTTCTCTCTATCCAACAGTCCCAGAATCTCAAGTTGAGGTGAGTCATGCTTTGGAGAACATATGATGCATCATTGTCCATGTATTAACTATTCTTGATTTATATTTGTATCTTTTTCCTCAACTTTCTAAATTTTCTTTACCAGGGTCCCATGGGAGAGACCGGACCACAAGGAGAGAGGGTAAGTGTCAGAGTTACGGCCTAGATATCATAGTTGACCCTATCCTGCATCCTCCTATAGACAACAATTGATATATGTAATAAGCTGATGACCTTTATGAGAAGGTCGAGGAGCCTTGCCTTTTAAGCAGGTCCTTACCTGTAGGAGAGTCTAATTCTCTTCAGAAATCCCAAGTGTACAGCTTAGAATTTCTATCATTCTATCAGTTGCTTCATTCTGTCCAGACTCGTACCCTAAGACATTCCAAACTTTATGGGACAATAACTATGAGTAATTAGTTTTTCTGTGTACGGATGCTTGCTCTGTGATATCTTATGGCCTTCTAGTAATTAGGCACTTATGCTTTTTTGGGTTTTTTTTTCAAAGGGACCACCTGGCCCACCTGGCAGAGATGGCATTCCCGGAAAACCTGGAGCCCCTGGACTCCCAGGTCCCCCTGGTCCATCTGGCTTTAGCGGAGTAAGCGCTCCACTAGATCATACATTTTTATCTCCATTTTGGCAGACGAATGTTCGTGTCTAACTAAAGTATCTTTGCTTCTCCTCTACAGAACTATGCTTCTCAAATGTCTTATGGTTATGATGAGAAATCTGCTGGTATCTCCATGCCTGGCCCAATGGTAAGAAGCCACCTGATTTGATTTCACAGTTGAAATGTTAGAGAAACATGAAACTTCTAGAATAAAGGAATGCCATAGGTTGCTCCATGGCACATTAAAGTATAGGTAGCTCCAATATTTTGTAGCTTATTTATGATGAAATCCAATAATAGAGGTTTTGGTATTTGAAGAGATGTAAACTCAACTTCTTTTTCTTTTCTTTTAGGGTCCAATGGGTCCCCGTGGTCCCCCTGGCCCTTCTGGCTCACCTGTAAGTATCTTCAGTTATAGCTACACATTGCTGGTAGACCTCATGCCACCAATGCTGTTTGAGCAGAACACTGTGTAGAAATTATCTAACCTTGTACCATTTTTACTTCCACAGGGACCTCAAGGTTTCCAAGGACCCCCTGGTGAACCCGGTGAACCCGGGGCTTCTGTAAGTATCTATTCACCTTTTAGACTTTGTGCTAAATTTTTGAAGCAAAATCGATTTGGAGAAAGTGGAAAAGGCTTTTTTTCTGTTATATCCTATGTGCTGCATGCACTAGGCCTCAGACAATGCCAAAAGGCCTGTTACTCATCCAGTATCTATGGATGTAGTGACATAGTTTCAATGTTATGAAGAAAGTGGCAAAATGGCTACAAATCTAATGAGCTTCTTAATATACTTTGTTTCCACTTGTATGCAATATGGCACTAAGCTAGCTACTCATTTGCTGTTTAGGCCTTATACACAGAAAGCCAGTAAGGCCCTACTACCACCAACTTTCATAATCAATGGTTGTACTGAAAACAGTATAAACCCCAGTGATGATCTTGCATTTACTTTTGGATTCTATCTGCATTGAGTTAGACCAAGATAGATAAAGGCCAACCTGACATACTATATAGCCCCTGCCATAGACAGTGTTAAAAAAATCTTTGCATTAAGTGGACTGCTAGATTTTAGATGCTCAGTGGGATAGCACTTGAGCATAAATATAAAAGTTTTACCCCAATATATACATCTTAAAAAATATATTCTCTCTTTTAGGGTGCTATGGGACCCCGTGGACCCCCAGGACCTCCAGGAAAGAACGGTGAAGATGTAAGTATTGGAAACTGAAAAGGCCAATTTATTTCATTTGCATCTAAATATGAGAGAAGGCACATTATAATTTAAAGGCATGCAAAAGACTTATGCAGCTTTGTGTACTTTCATCTTATAATGTCATTCAGAACTGGACTCAAATAATATTATTTGCTAAAGCTATAGTGGCATCAGTGTAGTCCATGCATGAAGATCCTGCTCTTCTGCTGCTTGGCTCAGTCTAAATCATGGGCTACATGATTACTTGTAGTCATGTATCATAAGATCACAGTGTAATATTACTACATCACAACCAATGATAGTGAATATGGTTGTACTCTGACCTGCAAGTTAAGCAAGCGCGACATGGTATTTGCTGAAATCCAAACCTGCTGGATCACATTCAAAATCATTAGGTGCAATTGGCAGCACAACAAGTCATCATGTAGCCCTAGTTAAAGTATCACATTTTTGTATTCTAATATTCTGAACAGAACCATGTTTATGTTTAAATCACTAGCTAAACTTTAAGAGGCCTTGAGTATTTTAGTACAAGGATAATAAATATTCCCAGGGAAGGATAAGAAATTGTATTCATTGGTAGAATTTTGAAGGTTTCCTTTGTCAATAACGTGAATTTTTTTCCCAATAGGGTGAAGCTGGCAAACCTGGCCGCCCTGGTGAGCGTGGACCCTCAGGCCCACAGGTGAGATTATTATACTATTATCATCATACTCCTTAAGGATTAAAATATAGCAACTTAAAGGTCTTCACTGGAGTTAACACAACAGTATATGATCAAGTTCAACCTTCTGAGATATATTCATTCATAACACTATAATTCCTATAATTGTGAGATTCATTTAGTGTCTCTATTGGACATTATTCATTGGTTGTTAACACGCCATTAAGTCATGTCATGGACTTTGGAGACATTATCCTATTTTCACTGGCTGCTGTTCTTCTTCTGTACCTAATATTCTACCAATTAAATTTTAGGGTGCCCGTGGTCTTCCAGGAACTGCTGGTCTTCCAGGAATGAAGGGACACAGAGTGAGTTCAATAAGAAACCATTATCCAGATGCTTCATTGTCCTTTAAAATTAGTGCAAGATCTTACAATTATTCATCTTACATAGGGTTTCAACGGTCTTGATGGTGCCAAGGGAGATACTGGTCCTGCTGGCCCTAAGGTAGGATTATGCTTGTATAACAGCACGGGTAATGGCAGTATGACCAAAGTCTTGAACATGGTGGCCTAAATTTGTTCCATATCTGCTTTAGGGAGAACCTGGTGCCCCTGGTGAGAATGGTGCTCCCGGACAAGCGGTAAGTAGTATTTTTGGGAATAAGGAATAGGAAAGTTGATGGTGTTAGGGTTGTCAGGGCAACACAACTCAGATAATCAGGATATATGGCTTTTATCTCTATAGATAGAATACAAGTAATGGGTGAGTGACCAGGCCTTTAATGGATCACTAGGCCCCAATAGCAATATGTCCTAAATCTATATGAGACAAAAAGTATTTGGTGATAATAAAAAAAAAACCTTAGGTTAAATGGGAAATAGTAGAAAACAATGTAACATCAGGTTGTCTATGTATGGTCCAATAGATTTTTAGAGAATTTTGTCATATCATTTATGGTTTGATTTTAACCTTGTCTTCTTGTTCAGGGTCCTCGTGGTCTCCCTGGTGAGAGAGGTCGCCCTGGCCCCTCTGGCCCAGCTGTAAGTACATTACATCTTCACCTCCAAAATCCTGATGTTGTACTCAAGAATTATCTAAGTGATATTAATGGGAACCATTCCTTCTCTTCTGTAGGGTGCTCGTGGTAATGATGGCGCTCCTGGTGCTGCTGGTCCTCCTGTAAGTATTCTTGGATAATTTTGAATCAGTTCTATGGTCTTCATTATTACAAATCTCATAGGGGCTAAAATCAAGCATATGCACTTGTTCTGGTGTATCAGTCTCAGGACTTGGCCTCTGCAGTTACCACTGTTGAACAATTTCAGCACTTGACATGAAAGCAAATGTCCTCTACTGTGACTTACCAATGTATTTATTATTTTCTATATTAGGGTCCCACTGGCCCAAGTGGACCCCCTGGATTCCCTGGTGGTGTTGGCCCCAAGGTAAGACTTCCTACACCTGCAGATAACACAACAATGGTATCAAATTTGAATCCATGTGTTATATAAAAGTTGTATTCACATTGCAAGTAGATTGTTAATTGAACTGAATAGTATACAGGTTGAACTGAAGCCCAGTAGTGTACATCCTCTATATCCACCAATAATTATGGTCATTATATGCAAAGTGGACACACTTTTCACATTATCCACATTTTAGAACATTAGATGATACAATTTATGCTCCACAGTGACCCATATTCTTTATCATACAGGGTGATGCTGGTCCCCAAGGATCTCGTGGTTCTGATGGTCCACAAGGTGCTCGTGGTGAACCTGGTGCTCCTGGCGCAGCTGGTGCTGCTGGCCCTGCTGTAAGTGTCATTGGCATCTTCATACTAAAGATAATGGAATCATCATCTGGATTACACTATTGACTGATGTCTTCTTTATTTTAGGGAAACCCTGGTACTGATGGTCAACCTGGTGCTAAGGGTGCCACTGTAAGTTTCCATAATAATCTATCAAGTTGTATCCCTCAGTAGAACCCAACTACAATTCTGTAGTATTGTATATTTACCACTTTAATCTTTTATTGCATCTTCCAAATATGTTCTTGCTCTCACTAATAAGCTATGTTTCTTTCAATAATATAGGGTGCTCCTGGTATTGCTGGTGCTCCTGGTTTCCCTGGTGCCCGTGGTGCTCCCGGACCTCAGGGCCCTGGTGGTTCTCCTGGCCCCAAAGGTAACAATGTAAGTATAAAACAAAATATATGTCACCTTTTTGGCATTTGGAATACATCTTCTGAAAAAGTCAGTTTTGTTACACATATTGGCAATCACCATGATTGTCTGTGCATAATTACATTAGTCTATTCAAGATAACCTCTAATTTTAATATAAGATCTAGGTTAATTCTGTTGAACATGGTCTAAAGTATTACATTATCTCTGTTCTAGGGAGAACCTGGTGCCCCTGGAAACAAGGGTGAGCCTGGTGCTAAAGGAGAACCTGTAAGTATCTTGTTGATTTTCACTTTTTATTTTGAACTGGTATCATGGGGGAAACCAAAATTCTCACCTTAATAATTTTCTTCAGGGCCCCTCTGGTGTTCAAGGACCCCCAGGTCCCCCTGGTGAAGAAGGAAAGAGAGGATCCCGTGGAGAACCTGGACCTTCTGGAGCTCCCGGACCTGCTGGCGAACGTGTAAGTGACTCAAAAATTCTTCCAGGGCAATTTCACCACTTCATTTAGGACTTTGGTGACCCGATGTGAAAAATATATACTGAC
This sequence comes from Rhinella marina, assembly GCA_900303285.1. Taxonomy (NCBI): domain Eukaryota; kingdom Metazoa; phylum Chordata; class Amphibia; order Anura; family Bufonidae; genus Rhinella; species Rhinella marina. The sequence goes on along the minus strand of ONZH01011722.1, from coordinate 621,010 downwards.
CTTTTCACATTGATTTACCCATTTTCCCAGTTGATACTCTCTAGTATGCGAGGCCTACAGAAAGATTAGTATATAACCTACTATGTGAGGCCAACAAAAAGATTAGTATGTGACTGGGAAATGTCTACCATTTCATTCATAATCAACCCTTAGGAACTCTAATTGTAGGCATATAAATCTGAATGCTTAACATGTTAATAGCATCTATTTCTGGGTCATCATCCCAAACAAGTATCAGTTGGCCCTCTGTGTTTTTATAAATCCACAAGTATATTGCAAAAATGACTTACACAAGGTAAAAATTGAGCCACTGTTGTGGTATTCCACAATATATATTCCAGTTATATAAGATCAGACAATTACTATTAGTCTATCATTTGGTTAAGAGAAGCCTAAAAATCAACATATCTTGAGAGTTGCAGTCAAAAACTGTGGTCAGTCCAATAGAAAGTCTTGAAGGAAGTCATTTCTTGTGTGGGCCAGTATAAGGTTACCTGAAAGTGACATTATGTAAGTAATTTAGTGATGCCACTAGTTCCTGTTGAAATTATTGAAATTTTGATCGAACCCACAAAATTACTAACTACCTTCATAAGTCAATTAAAGAACAAGAATCTCAAATCCTGTTCACTGTTTTGCTTAAAGGGGTCTTGCTAAAATGATTTATCACATATCCACAGGATAGAGTGTTCTATTCAGTCGTATTGGGCTGATATAGACAAACATGCATGTTAATGCTCCCATTCACAGAATGGATCCAGGGAGCCCTCAGGGAATCCCAACATTTGGATACCCAATGATCTTGTATTTTTCACCTGCCCTGTAGGTAGAATGATAAATCATTTTTTGTGGGAAAAACTCTTTAATTTACTGGAATGACAGCATACACCTAATTTCCTAAAATTTATGAATAACTACTAATATTATTGTCTGAATATATAAATTTTCTTTGGATGAGATATTATCTCCTTGGCCATTTACTGATAGTTTAGGATAATGCCCATCTTGTCAATATTACTTCATGAAATTGGAGTAAAAAATGATTAGCATGACTTTATGGATCTTGGGCCTTGGTTTGTAAAATAAAGGCCTACCATTACATTACAGTATGTCCTTTAATCAATCTTATTATTTTGCATACCCTTTAAGAAAGGCTTGTTTGACTGTGTCTCTTTCCTTAACAGGGTGCCCCTGGTAGCCGTGGTTTCCCTGGTGCTGATGGTGCTTCTGGACCCAAGGTGAGACTTCTACTACGTGGTCAACTTAATGTTGACATTCTTTGCAGTTATTACAGAAATTTATTTACATTGAATGTACCACATGGAGAGACATATAAGACTCCAGTGACAGTTGACTATCAACTACTATTACACATTGTATATGTGTATGCTATATACTTATTTAGGTGGAAATGACACTTGTAGACATGATATTCTACTACTGGAGTTAGTATAGCCAAATTCAAGTCTCTTTAAATGACCTAAACATTTATTCTTTATCTAATTTAGGGTCCCCCTGGTGAACGTGGTCCCGTTGGCCCTGCTGGTCCCAAAGGATCTCCTGGTGAATCTGGTCGCCCTGGTGAGCCTGGTCTTCCCGGTGCTAAGGTGAGAGTTTATACCAGGACATAACACAAAAAGCCAGTAAGGTCTAATATTAATAGAATAAATATATGGGTCTCAGTTTACCCTTAGATACAACTTAATCTCTCTTTTCTACCGTTATAGGGTCTGACTGGTAGCCCTGGTAGCCCTGGCCCTGATGGCAAGACTGGCCCTGCTGTAAGTTGTTATCCTTGCCTTTCCATAATTTCATCTACCTTAGCTATACTAAACTATTATTGTGTTCTAACTTGTGATTTTTTTCCCTCCATTATATAGGGAGCCCCTGGTCAAGATGGACGTCCTGGACCTCCTGGCCCACCTGGTGCTAGAGGCCAATCTGGTGTAATGGGATTCCCTGGACCTAAAGGCGCTGCTGTAAGTGATTTTTTACATTTTATCATTGAGTTCCTTCCTTCACAGTTCTGACTGTTGTGTATAACGTACTTAATATATGTTGTTACTTCCACAGGGTGAACCTGGAAAGCCTGGCGAGAGAGGTGTTGCTGGTCCCCCTGGTGCAGTTGTAAGTATCCTGAATGTTGTCCAGTTCTGGGCATAGTGAAATTGTCCTAAAACATAAGCACAATCAATAGTCAAGCACAGAAATTGGACATGCTCATACAGTATCCCAGATATATGATCAAAGTTTGCAGCTACTATCTTCTCTATGGGAGCTTTGTACACATATCACACAATTAACAGTCATTCTTAAGTATCTGCAGATATTATAAGTCAGGACCTACCCACGCCATATATCAGTAACATATTAGGAGTCAGGCCAGTTTTGCAAAGCAATTAACTGATCAGTGGTTAGATATTAATAGATAAGTCTTCAATCATAATGAATTGTCCTGCCTCTTTTAGGGTGCCGCTGGCAAAGATGGTGAAGTTGGTGCTCAAGGTCCCCCTGGCCCTGCTGTAAGTATTATCATTTTTCACCAGTGCTTACCACTATTCACTGAGTATTGGTTTCGCAGTACAGTAGATGCAACCGGTACCTCTATTGTTTTGTAGGGCCCTGCTGGAGAGAGAGGAGAACAAGGTCCCGCTGGTGCTCCTGGATTCCAAGTAAGTAATTTTTTCATAACTCAAAGTTCCTAACTGTCCTTAATTTCCAGGTCTGGCAGTACCATGCAACCAACTTAGTTCAAAGTAATAGTCCTGGAAATTATTATTTAGTTATTGACAACTATGTTGTACAATACACTTAACTATTGTAGTCATTTAGAAGAAACACAATATTTCAACTGTATTTTCAATTTTGTAGGGTCTTCCCGGATCTCCAGGTGCTCCTGGTGAGAGTGGCAAGCCCGGTGAACAGGTGAGGATATATATGCAAGATAAATGTTTTTTAAAAAATATATTTAGTTACATTGAGGATTTATTGATATTAACATTAATCCTTTTCATCATAGGGTGTTCCTGGAGATGTTGGTCCTTCCGGTCCTGCTGGCCCAAGAGTAAGTATACATAAATCTCCAGCCATTGACTTAGTAACATTAAATAGTCAGCCCTTTTCTACTTGGTCGTTGCAAAGAAATGGGTTAGTCTAGAATTGTAGGGTGCTATACCTGACTACCAAATATGCATTTCCTTCTTCTGAGGAGGAACATTTAGGTTCTGATTAGTAATACTATGATATTCCTAGTAAAAGAGTTTATGAACTTTAGTAAGACACTCTAGTTTAGTGGTGGCAAACCTATGGCACAGGTGCTAGAGGCAGCACTCAGAGCCCTCTCTGTGGGCACCCGCAGCCTTGAAAAAGTCTATGGTGTATCAACATGTCTTAGACTTTTCCTGCCATTCATCAGCACAGGGCGCACTATGAACGGCACAGGCAGCACATTGAATGTAGGCAGGGTAGTATAGCTAAATGATAAAGTACATGGAAGATATACTATATTGGTATTCAGGTTAAATTGTCGTGTTGGCACTTTGTGATAAATAAGTGAGTTTTGGGTTGCAGTTTGGGAACTCAATCTCTAAAAGGTTTACCATCACTGCTTTAGTTGGTACTTCAACTAAAAACAATTATTGTGTATGTATTATGCCTGCCATGATGACTTGATTGTTAAATTTGACCATATCCTGATTATTCAATTAGGGCGAAAGAGGTTTCCCTGGTGAACGTGGTGCTCAAGGTCCTCCTGGCCCTCAGGGACCCCGTGGTTCCAATGGAGCTCCTGGTAACGATGGTGCTAAGGTGAGTTTACCTTCTCATGACCACAAATGGAAAGAAACAATTGCATCTTTATAGGGTTCAATAGTGGATGGTTTAAAGGTAGCAGGACTCTACATGTTGATAGTTATGGCCATTGTAGACATTTTTAGTTACATAGTTGATGAGGTTGAAAAAAGACATAAATCCATTAAGTCCAAAGTATAAGGCAGGGTTCACATCTGCATTGTGAACTCCAGCACTCCTGTCACTAGATCCAGCATATATGCAGGCTTTCGGCAGGACAAAACATACTACATGCAGCATTTTGTGTCCAGCTGAAACATACATGCCGAAAAACATCCAGATCCTTATCAAATCCCATTAAAGTGAATGGGGATCGAGCAGTGCACGCCAGAACAAACTGCTGGAGTTCACTGAGCAGATGTGAACATGGCCTAATCCTAATGTGTTGATCCAGAGAAAAACAAAAACCCCCATGAGATGGACACTAATTACCATATTTAAAGGAAAATTTCTTTCCAACTCAAAATATGGCAGAATAAATCCCTAGATCGACCAAATCTGGAGGATTCATTCATTTTATATAAAAACATAGACTGAATTTTGAAACATTAAAGGGATTATCTAATCAAAAACATTGGTGGCATATTACTAGCATATGCCAGCGATGTCAGATAGGTATGAGTCCCACTTCTGGGAACCACATCTATGTTCAGAATGGGACCCCTCAAGTGAGCGGAGAGCAGCTGTGCATGCACAGCCAATCTCCAATCATTTCTGTGGGAGTTCTGAAAATAGAGATAAGTTTGGGTCTCAGAGATGGGACCCACACCTATCTGACTTTGGTGGCATATCCTAGTGATATGCTTTCAAATTCCCAGATTACGAACCCCTTTAAAGACAAAACATTCAGATATCTTAGTGTGGAACATCAAAAATCCATTAAATGTTGGCAGACATGGGTAGTTTAGGCACTTTACCTGGTTTTAATGAGACATCTTGTTGACAAATGCTTAGCTCCTCATGTTTTCTAATCTGTTTCATATAGGGTGAAGCTGGTGCTCCAGGTGCCCCTGGTGGTCAAGGACCTGCTGGTCTTCAAGGAATGCCCGGTGAGCGTGGTGCTGCAGGTCTGCCTGGTGCTAAGGGTGACAGAGTAAGTTCAAATCCATGGTAATGTCTACAATAATATTTGAATATTGTATTTTTTAACTTAATGATGTTTTTATCCACCGATTCTTTCTACTATTCCATCTCCCATGTTGTGTCTATCCTTTGTGATCGTCAATTTCATCTCTTACAATAACATTCTCATTATACTGTATTTCTCAATCCTCTAATTTCTCCACTATTTCTTTATGCAGGGTGATCAAGGACCTAAAGGAAGCGATGGTGCCCCTGGTAAAGATGGAGTTAGAGGTCTGACTGGCCCCATTGGTCCACCTGGCCCAGGTGGTGCTCCTGGTGACAAAGTAAGTGGTTTCTAACTAGGTGGCTATATAAAGTCCATCCACTGAACAGATGTTATATTTACACATTAGAAAGATGGTCTGTAAACCATAAATAAAAAGGTTAGATGGCTAAAAACTTATACAAAAGGACTTCCCCCATCTCATTAAGTGATTACATATTGATAGTATATGCCATCCCTTAATGAATGGAGGAGATCATGAGAATGAAAGGGACACAGCACTAGTAGCACAGCATCCCCTTCTAATTTTCCCTGTTGCTGGACAAACAGTTGTCCTGTCCTACAGATTACCACCAAACCAATTTTTTTCTCCATGGTATATTTCCTATAATGAAAAAATTTGAGTATGAAGGATATACACCACATTTCCTGTGTCCATTATTGGGTTCCACCAGTGGATCATGCTTATACTATTCAAATATTCACCACTGAAAATTACCACTTATTCTTCTGTACAGGGTGAAGCTGGTCCTTCCGGCCCTGCTGGCCCCACTGGTGCCCGTGGTGCTCCCGTAAGTATCTTCTTTAAACATCATTTCACCACAACCTTCAAGATCAACCACACAATGCCCTATGCCAATGGTCTACTTATTTCTATCATAGGGTGAACGTGGTGAGCCTGGTCCTCCTGGCCCTGCTGGATTCGCTGGTCCTCCTGTGAGTATTTTAGATTTATTTCTGTTCTTGCACACATCAAAATATTTTCATTGCCACCATTGTCAGCAGATAGATGCTCTTACTTAGTTCAAGCCCCACCAAGGGATTACAATTTTATGCAAACTAATTTGTTGGATATTATTATATGTTTGGTAGTACTTATATTATAGGCCCTAACCTCATCTGTTAATTGTCAATATTCAAATTATTGCGGCCTAAAGGTTTGGCCCTTCCTCAGAACTGATACTAATTGATTTTAGTGAACCCCCTATTAGGATAACTGCTTGTATACAAAGCAAGTGACAGCCACAGAAATGAAGACTTTACCAAGCTACTACTTATTGCTACTATTTATCTGTACTTGTCTCTTTTTAGGGTGCTGATGGTCAACCTGGTGCCAAGGGTGAACAGGGAGATACTGGTCCCAAAGGTGATGCTGGTCCTCCAGGCCCTGCTGGCCCCACTGGTGCTCCTGGCCCTGCTGTAAGTTCATGTGTAGATCCATAAATCATATGAAGTAATTATTATCCATAATATCTGTAAATTAATTCCAAGATGTGTGCTTTTCTTTATTCAGGGTGCAATTGGTGCTCCTGGTCCCAAAGGTGCTCGTGGTGCTGCTGGACCTCCTGTAAGTATGAGTATTCCTCAAAGCAATTGATAAATTTTCTTTTAACTAAACAACTCTCTGATCTGTAAAACTACATTCTGGGGTTAGGTCTTGGGCTCAATACAACCCATAAAATATTTTAGCCACTAATATTTTGTTTTACCCAAATTTCCTAATCTGTGTCTTTTCTTTTTGTAGGGTGCTACTGGTTTCCCTGGTGCTGCTGGACGTGTTGGACCCCCTGGCCCCTCTGTAAGTATCTCCTTTGGTCTCTTTACCCACATTCAACAACTACATATCGAAATGGATACATAAATGTTACAAATGTCTTTGGACCTCACAAACACTGTATACTATAGCACTAGTGATACAAAAGATGTGGACATGCTTCAAAGTACCTTTCTCATGTTTAGGGCAATGCTGGACCTCCCGGCCCATCAGGCCCCTCTGGAAAGGAAGGACAAAAAGGACCCCGTGGTGAGACTGGCCCAGCTGGACGTCCTGGTGAACCTGGAGCTGCTGGACCTCCTGGACCTCCTGGCGAGAAAGGTTCTCCTGGTAGCGATGGTCCTGCTGTAAGTATCTTCTAAATGTACTTTCTGTCCTTATTTACGATGCAACAAAAATGAAGGCCTTCATGGAAAAGTACTACAGGTTTTTTCCTAAGGTGTACCTACCCCTTCCATAAAGTATCAACATGGGCCAGATCCTAATGCTTAGTGATATATTTAAAAACAAATTGTTTTGTTCTTTGGTGGCTTTATTCAAATACATATTTCTAAAACTTACCTGATTTTGACTTGTTAGGGTGCCCCTGGTATTCCCGGACCTCAAGGTATTGCTGGAACTCGTGGTACTGTTGGTCTTCCAGGACAGAGAGGAGAAAGAGGTTTCCCTGGTCTTCCTGGACCCACTGTGAGTATTATATTGACATAGAATGAAACACATCAGTAGTACATTAAGATTTTCATGTCTTGTTAGACCACAACATGGGCAGTGATTCCCCTTGTTATTGAACATAACATGTATGAAAACTTTCAGTGCTTCAAAATTAATATATTCTATGAATATATATAATGAATTTCATTATCTCGCAGTATAATTGTAACTCATTTTACAATAAAGCATAGATGAATACAAGGCTATAACCCTCACAACACACACCATAACTGAATAGATACCTGCACACACAACATTGAGGGATATGCAATATTACTTATTTAATTTGTTCTTTCTTTTACCTTATGTTTTAGGGTGAACCTGGCAAACAAGGTCCAGGTGGTCCAAGTGGTGAACGTGGTCCCCCAGGTCCTTCTGGCCCACCAGGCTTAGCTGGACCTCCTGGTGAACCTGGTCGTGAAGTAAGTATTACATAATATCAGTTAATTTAAGCATTTCTAGAATGAACACTCTTATATCTCCACCAACATCCTCTGTACTTTTTCTTGTCCTTTGATCCCCTAATTCAGTATTTGCCACTGTATGATGTTTAGTAAAGTTCCACCTAGAGTCATATAGAATCAGGAATGCTGGGCACTACAGTTAATACCACACAGTCAATCTGTTTAATGAAGACCCAGTCAGGCTTAGTCAATATACAATTCAATATTTCAGTAGTAAAAAAAAAAATGCCGTTCACCACATGATATCCCTAGCCTGGACAGTTGATAAGATCCACAAAAATTAAGAGCTGTATCTTCTTCAGAGTTGTCATAATTATACCACGAACCATAGAGAAAAAAATGACTTGGCTTCTACTGGTTCTAACATATAGTCTATTCATAAACTTTAGGGCTCTCCTGGATCTGAAGGTGCCCCTGGTCGTGATGGTTCTGCTGGACCCAAGGTAAATATCACCAATATAGCAATATTCAGTTTAATTAATTTTGTGTGATAAAAATGGTGCCCTAACTTAATCATTTTTTCCACCACAGGGTGACCGTGGTGAGACCGGACCTGCTGGTCCTCCTGGCGCTCCTGGGGCCCCTGGTGCTCCTGGCCCAGCAGGCCCTGCTGGAAAGAATGGCGATCGTGGTGAGACTGTGAGTATGCCCAGTATTGGACTCCCAATAAACCTCCAACGTACATACTATTTAGGTAGTGCTACCTATATTCACTACTGGTGCTAGTTTATGTTTTGATCATTTGCAATACATACATTTTGAAGTAGGCCATATATGTATTGCTTAGGCCACAGCATGTATTATTGTAATATTGTTAAGACAGTGCCCTGTTTCAGACATAGTATGGAGGCCTAGGAATTTCAAGGTACATCTATAAATCTAAGAGCATTCATTTGGCAATGGTTATTGGTTACAAAAATTACCATCTTATTATTCAAAGTAGCTAAATGTAGCTAATTTTACATCTGTGTAATGTGTTGTTCTTCTTCCTATTTTATTACTATTTGCCCTTAAAGGAGTTATCCAAGTTTTTAAAACTGATGGCCTGTCCTTAGGATAAACCATCAATTTTAGACTGATGGAGGTCCAATTCTTAACAATTTCCCTGATCAGCAATTTGTAGGGTTTGCAGTGGCCAGGCGAGAGCTGCAGCCCCTTCAAACAGATTACTTGCAGGGGTGCTGAGAGTCAGGACATCACCGATTTCATATTGAACATCCCAGTAGTAGTTATGTTGCACCTGTAATCCATTTAATTCAGGCCCATTCATTACATGTCGGGAAGGATTTCAACCAACAATGTCAAGCAACACTATTTTCATATAATGTCATGCAGTCTGCTACCCAAAATCTAATGCTTGATGTCACCAAGCTTTGAAGATTCTGACTGACTAGATACATCCCTGATTTTTTTCTGTTTTTCTTCCTTAGGGTCCCGCTGGTCCTGCTGGCCCCGCTGGCCCTGCTGGTGTTCGTGGTCCTGCTGTAAGTAGTCCTTCTTTGTCTACCAGCTATTATATTCAGCACTTTTCATACACACTTTTCTGATCGCCAATATTTGTCTATATTTTCTATTTTTAGGGACCCCAAGGCCCACGTGGAGACAAGGGTGAGGCTGGTGAACAAGGAGAAAGAGGCATGAAGGGACACAGAGGATTCAATGGTCTTCCAGGACTACCTGGTCCACCTGTAAGTATAGGATACATCTTGGAGTTTATTACAAAGTCTTAAACCCTGAAGCTTGTGTTTCATTTACTTATAACCAATCTCTGTTTTAGGGACACTCTGGTGAACAAGGTCCTTCTGGAGCTAGCGGTCCCGCTGGTCCAAGAGTAAGTATTATTTTCTGGCACAGGAAATATAATCTGTGATGGCACGATATGTGCTATGTACTTATAGTTCATATAATTAACTGTATGGCTTATAAATTGTAGGGTCCACCTGGAGCTTCTGGCAACCCTGGTAAGGATGGTGCTAATGGTCTGCCTGGTCCCGTTGGTCCTCCTGGTCCACGTGGTCGTACTGGTGATGTTGGTCCTGCTGTGAGTATCCTTATTTCTTAACTGTAGTCAAATTATAATGGTCATATAATTTTCCCTTGGCTAAAACTTTCTTGAATCCTTTAACATATTCTAGGGTCCCCCTGGACCTCCTGGTCCCCCTGGTCCTCCTGGCCCCCCAAGTGGTGGATTTGATTTCAGCTTCATGCCCCAGCCACCTCAGGAGAAATCTCACTACCGTGCTGATGATGCCAACGTTATGCGTGACCGCGATCTTGAGGTAGACACCACCCTAAAGAGCCTCAGCAAACAGATTGAGAACATCCGTAGTCCAGAGGGTACCAGAAAGAACCCTGCCCGCACCTGCCGTGACCTGAAGATGTGCCACTCTGACTGGAAGAGTGGTAAGTCTGGAAACTAACAATATATACATGTATCTTGACCTATTTTATGCATATATTCTCTGAGAAATAGTTTTTTTTAACTTATTTCATATTGGTATATTTATCTTTTTTTACAAAGGTGAATACTGGATTGACCCCAACCAAGGCTGCACTCTTGATGCCATCAAGGTCTTCTGCAACATGGAGACTGGAGAGACCTGTGTGTATCCCACTCAATCCACAGTTCCACAAAAGACCTGGTACAGTAGCAAGAACTCACGTGAGAAGAAGCATGTCTGGTTCGGAGAGACAATGAGTGAAGGATTCCAGGTAAGCAGGAGCATAATACAATTCAATAGAATGGATAGACCTAGTGATTATGGATTATAGTAGGCCCATATAATGTGTTCTAAAACAATGGCACACCAATCAAGTAACATAATAACCTTATATAACTTTCCTATTCATAGTTTGAATACGGCAGCGAGGGATCTGACCCAGCTGATGTTGCCATCCAACTTACCTTCCTCCGTCTCATGGCCACTGAAGCTTCTCAGAACATCACCTACCACTGCAAGAACAGCGTGGCTTACATGGACCAAGAAACTGGCAACCTGAAGAAGGCCCTTCTCCTCCAAGGCTCCAACGAAATTGAAATCAGAGCAGAGGGCAACAGCCGCTTCACATACAGTGTCACAGAAGATGGTTGCACGGTAAGTAAAAGTCTGACAAGAGGAAAACCTTGTGTCAAAGGATTATAAAATTTTATCTATTCTATTCCTGAAACTAGTATTCTGTTGGATTCATTACACTGTATTATTACTTTGTACTACACCAGGGTTAATCTGAACATCCTATGTTACTTGCTTCTATGATATACTAATGATCCTTATTTCTTCTACAGCAACACACAGGAGAATGGGCCAAGACCGTCATTGTATACCAGACATCAAAGACATCACGTCTGCCCATCACTGATGTTGCACCCATGGATATTGGAGCTGCCGACCAGGAATTCGGAATTGAGATCGGGCCAGTCTGCTTCGTGTAAAAACAAAAGACAAATTCCAGGACAGGAGAATATCTCATGCGGACTTGAAATTGTTGTTCCTCTCATCTCTAAAACTTTTCTTGTTTCCATAAGCATTACACGAAAAAACAAACAGATAGCCATGCTTTGAAGAACATCTCTCAAAGGACAGACCATGCCCGTGTAGTTGTGTTCACGGGATGGAGATTTATCACCTCTCCCAATATCTGTGCCCCTGCTTATATTGGCCTTCCCAGAACCCTGAAGATGTCCTTTTCCCTTTGGAAAACAAAAGGAAATTATGACTGTCCCCGGATTTGAGATGATGAGATTGTTGAATCAATGATCCTAAAGTTGAAGAGGAGTAAACAAGATCATTTCATGTAATGCACCTTTTTTAAGAAAAAGAAAATGTTTTTTTTGTTTTTCATTTGTTCAGGTGGCAAAAAAAATAAATATGAAAAAATAAAATTGAAGGTGTGTGGAGAGTGTTTTGGAATCATGAAAGACTTGGGTTTTGTCCTCTGGGTGTGTCTCCTTTCACTTCTTCTACATCATTCCTTGAAGTTTCTTCTCCATGCTAAGTGTCATCCTTATCATACTGAAGGTCCCATAAATGGTTCTTCCAGTATTAGAAGGGTGAACAGTGTAGAGTATTAATGTGTGTTTTTATTTCCTGAGACTACCTCACTGTTTTGTCCCATTCATTTGGTGCTAAGGTCTCACTGCTTCTTTAATGGTCTTCTCCACAATAGCTTCAGTTTTCGGTGCTAAGCAATAGAAGGGATCTATTGTCCATATTTATCCTCTGACCCTGCCTCAATTAAAGGTGCTATTTTCTTCCCATCTTATCTCTTTTAAACCCCTTTCCCGTGAACACAAGGTCATAAGGTCCTGTCTGTATTGGTGTAATTCTCACCTTCTTGTTTTGCTTCGTCCTCTTTGTCTTGACCATTGCTTCCTCTTCTTTTCCTCCTTCCTTCTACTTTTTCCAACTTTTTGTCCAAACCAAAACTAGACAGTGATACCATGGGGGTTGAACTGAAAAAAAAAAAAAAACGGATCTGTACCTGTTTTGTAATTGTATAATAATTTGAGATGTTTTTAATTATTTTGATTGCTGAAATAAAGCATGTGATATGGTCCAAAACAGTCAATGTGATCGGTGGTCCTTCTCTGTCCAATATTGAAAATTACCCCATGTATTAAACTGATTATAGATGTAGCAACTGAAAGTAAGGAAGTGATAAGAGATAATATTAATCTACTGAGAGTTTACTTATGATGACTTATTCATCTGAAGTAGTCAAGGGAAAGTTTTTCAAATGTACAGTGCATTTGGAAATTCTTCAGACCCTTTCATTTTTTCACATTTTGTTATATTGCAGCCTTCTGCTAAAATAAAAAAAATTATGTTTTCCCCCATCAATTTGCACTCAATACCCCTTAATGATAAAGTGAAAACAAAATTTTAGAAATATTTGCAAATTTATTAAAAAGGAAAGACTAAAATTTCACATGGACATAAGTATTCAGAAACTTTGCAATGACACTTGAAATTTAGCTCTGGGGATCTCCCATTTCTGTTAATCTTCTTTGAGATGTTTCTACACCTTGATTGAAGTCCACCTGGTAAATTTAGTTGATTGGGCATGATTTGGAAAGATACACCTCTGTCTATACAGAGATCTCACAGCGGAAAAATTCATATCAGAGCAAAAACCAAGGCACAAGGAGGAAAGGGCTGCCTGTAGAGCCCAGAGGCATGAGTGTGGAGGCACAGGTCTGGAGAAGGATATAAAAAATGTCTGCGGCACTGAACACAGTGGCCTCCATAATTCTTAAATGGAAGAAGTTTGGAACAACCAGGTCTCTTCCTAGAGCTGGCTGCTCCACCAAACTAATTAATGGGTGGGAGAAGGGCCTTGGTAAGAGAGGTGACCAAATACCCAATGGTCTCTTCCAGCTCCAAAGAGCTCCAAAGATCCTGTGTGCAGATAGGAGAAACTTCTAGAAGGTCAACCATCATTGCAGCATTCTACCATTCCATCTCGGCTTTATTGCAAAGTGGCCAGAAAGAAGCCTCTCATCAGTAAAAGACACATAAAAAAAAGAAACCATGATGAAACCATGATTGAACTTCTTGACCTCAGTTCTAAGCATCATGTTTGGAGAAAATCAGACACTGTCCGAAACCATCCCTTTATTGAAGAACGGTGGTAACATCCTGTTGTGGAGGCGTTTTTCACTGGCTGGGACAGGGAGACTGGTTCACCTTCAAACAAGGCAATGACTCTGAGCACAGAGCCAAGAAAACACAGGAGTGGCCCAGCCAGCGCCTTTTCTTTAACCAAATCAATCGTCTCTGGAGAGACCTTAAAATGGCTGTCCACTGATGGTCCCCATCCATCCTGACAGAGCTTGAGAGGATCTGCACAGAGGAATGGAAGGAAATCCCAAAATTCAGGTGTGCAAACCTATCATCTTATGTCAATGCAATATTTTAGTTTTATCTTTTCAAGGCTGCAACATAACAAAATGTGAAAAGTGAAAGAGTCAGAAGACTTTCTGAATGCACTGTAGACTGGATGGTTATCTGATGTTTCATGTTGAATCTTGGGATGTCAGTGTCCATCAAGTAAATGGCATTACTCTCTATTCCACTGGCACCATTGAGAAACACTGAGCTATCACCAGAGATGCCACTGTTTCAATGGACTTGAAATCAACAAGTAGATATAACAATATTGTTCTCAAGAGAATCAACTCAAAAAAAACAAGCCATAATTCATTCCTTGGCTTTGTGAAAGATATTATAAGGTTTTCTAGGAATTACATATTGATGACTTATCCTCAGGATAGGTCATTAATATCAGATCAGTGGGGATCTGACACTCAGCACCCACCGACACTGGAAATTGTACTGCGGACAGAAAGCTCCATCCACTGTGTATATTTTGGCACTGGCATACTGCATGTTAGCCAGTCAAGGCCACTACACAGTGGAGTGAACTTTCTGCTTCCATCTCTGCCCACTGTAAAGTTTCCAGCACCAGTAGCTTCCCAAAACAACTGACTGGTAAAGGTGCCAGGTGTCAGACCCCACGATTTGATATTGATTACCTATTCTGATGGAGTCCCAGAAAACCCATTTACCGTAAGTAGATTCAGTCTGCAAGACTTTAGAGATCAAGTGTTTAGATTTACATAATGATATGTCATGGCCATAAACCATAGTTAATAAATTGCGGTTTTATATAGCTGAATGCCAATGATTTGCCATTAAATTAACAGTAAGCTAAAGATTCTATGCTCATGAGGGCATTATCTTTCAGCTGCAAGTAGATTCCATTCCAGTTTGTTTAGAATCAGATGAAGACAAGAAACGGCTCCCTATTCATCCTTGATAATCTTTAAATGTGACCCATAAATAAAACCTAAAAACTTCCAGCCATCTTCAATGTCATATGCCATTGACCTTCATTTATCATGTGGGACCTTCATTTATTCATTTATACATTTAAGTAGATTCAGTCGGCAAGACTTTATAGATTAAAGGGAACCTGTCACCTCCAGCACACACATAAAACTGCCTGCATTACCTTAAATTAGGCCCCAGTGTGTTCCTAATCATGCCTTTCATGCAGTAATTTGATCCCCCAAACTTCATGAAAACGCGGTTTTAATCGTCATCTGCGCTCTCTCTGCAGTCAGCTTGAAGTCAAGGGGGCAGCGGCCTCCTTGCTTAAAGTCATGTAAAGCAGGCCCCTTTTACCACTGATTGACGTCCTCTGTGTAGCCCTCTTGCTGCGCGATCCCGGCCCCTGCGCTCCGCCTCTGCAGCCAGTGCTCACGCTCATGAAATGCGGACGGGTAGGCGTGCGTACGAGAGGACGGACGGAGCTTCCAGAGCATTCGCAGTAGGCAGATGAAAGCCGGCGGAGTGCAAGAGCCGGGGCTGGGATCGCGCAGCAAGAAGGAGCGCACCGTGCATGCGCGAGACTTGCACGATCCCAGGCCACACAGAGGACGTCAATCAGTGGTAAAAGGGGCGTGCTTTACATGACTTGGAGCAAGGAGGCTGCTGCCCCCTTGACTTCAAGCTGACTGCAGAGAGAGCGCAGATGGCGATTAAAACCCCGTTTTCATGAAGTTTGGGGGATCAAATTACTGCATGAAAGGCATGATTAGGAACACACTGGGGCCTAATTTAAGGTAATGCAGGCAGTTTTATGTGTGTGTTGGAGGTGACAGGTTCCCTTTAAGCATACCTCCCAACTTTGTAAAGAGACAAAGAGGGACATATTGTGCGGCAAATTTTTTCAGCACTAGGCCACGCCCCTAACTTAGCCCACTATAAGCTAATCTCACCCAGTCCCCTTACTGCACAGGGATAATAAACACAGTGATGTCACAGTACAGGGATAATAAACACAGTGATGTCACCGTACAGGAATAATAAGCACAGTGATGTCACCGTACAGGGATGATAAACACAGTGATGTCACTGTACATGAATAATAAACACAGTGATGTCACAGTGCAGGGATAATAAACACAGTGATGTCACCGTACAGGGATAATAAACACAGTGATGTCACAGTAATAATATTTATTTATATAGCACCACCATATTCCGCAGCGCTTTACAAAGTCATTGGATTCTTGTACAATACAATCATGACTAGCTAATATACAACTGAAACACTAGGAGTGAGGGCCCTGCTCGCAAGAGCTTACAATCTATGAGGAATAGGGGGTGACACATAAGGTGGTTGATTGTGATAGGTAGGATTCGAGCCATAATTGTAGTGAAAGGTGTTGTGCTGGCCGATCTGCTTTGGATTTGGGACTATTAGAAGATTGAGTTCAGGCCAGAGGAGTTGGTGGGGGAGCATTTTAGTTGGGGAAAGGTCATTTTAGGAAGCTTGATAAGCGCAGCAAGAAGGAGCGCACCGTGCATGCGCGAGACTTGCGCGATCCCAGGCCACACAGAGGACGTCAATCAGTGGTAAAAGGGGCGTGCTTTACATGACTTGGAGCAAGGAGGCTGCTGCCCCCTTGACTTCAAGCTGACTGCAGAGAGAGCGCAGATGGCGATTAAAACCCCGTTTTCATGAAGTTTGGGGGATCAAATTACTGCATGAAAGGCATGATTAGGAACACACTGGGGCCTAATTTAAGGTAATGCAGGCAGTTTTATGTGTGTGTTGGAGGTGACAGGTTCCCTTTAAGCATACCTCCCAACTTTGTAAAGAGACAAAGAGGGACATATTGTGCGGCAAATTTTTTCAGCACTAGGCCACGCCCCTAACTTAGCCCACTATAAGCTAATCTCACCCAGTCCCCTTACTGCACAGGGATAATAAACACAGTGATGTCACAGTACAGGGATAATAAACACAGTGATGTCACAGTACAGGGATAATAAACACAGTGATGTCACCGTACAGGAATAATAAGCACAGTGATGTCACCGTACAGGGATGATAAACACAGTGATGTCACTGTACATGAATAATAAACACAGTGATGTCACAGTGCAGGGATAATAAACACAGTGATGTCACCGTACAGGGATAATAAACACAGTGATGTCACAGTAATAATATTTATTTATATAGCACCACCATTGGAATCTTTCAATGTGTCTCAATAACATGCTGGAAGATCACTATACTAGAATGTTTTCTAATATATAAAGCTGAATGTATGTGTGTATATCCTCTAAAGGAATCCGCACCGTCACATTTACAATCACGATATTTGGCACATAGGTACATCAGGTGTCTGGGGAACAGGTCTCAGCTCTCCAGGACATACCATTCCTGAGATATTCCCAAAAAATGCATTAGCCAATAAAAGCCTGGTCACATGACCCTTATGAGCCAATAGAAGCTCGCAGGTCCTTACTCTTCACACACACAGTTTTACTGCAGGTTTTCATAACAACCCAGCCATTTTTCTTCACTGCTATAGGTCAGCTTTAAAGGGGCAGAGTGCTGTGGATGACACTGTTAAAGGGGTATTCCAGTTACCATAAATATAACATGTTTTAGACTAATTCATCATCAATCATTATGTAATATAATGTAAATTTTACATATTTCCCATTCAGTAGTAATAAAAGATGTTTTCTGCCACTGCTACCCACTGTGTTTCCTCATAAATTACCATGGCATTGACCTGTAATTCAGGCCACCCTCTAAAAAGTACTTAAAAATCCCACCCCAGGTCTCACTAAGCCACACCCCTGATCCGGTCAGGCCACGCCCCCTCCCACTCCGCAGCGGTCAGGGATTGAAAAAATGAAGGCAAAAATCAACTTCTGTCAGCTGCAGGGGTGGAAGGTAAGGTGACTTTCTCCCTGCAGCTCATGCTCAGACTGCACAGTGCTGCTGTCTGAGAGTGAACTGTTCAAAAGGACAGCCCTGTGTCTGTCCAGGCCCTGCGCCGGACGGAGGACAGGGAGTCTGAAAGCCGGACTGTCCGGCCTAAAACCGGACCTCTGACCACCCTAGGGGCAGGCTGCTGTGGAGGTCACAGTTAAAGGGGAGGCCGCTGTGGATGTTACTGTTAAGGGGACAGGCTGCTGTCGAGGTCACTGTTAAAGGGGTGGGCACTGTGGAGGTCACTGTTAAGGAAGGAGGGGACTGTGGAGGCCACTCTTAAAGGGGCAGCAGGGTACTGTGAGGTCACTGTTAAGGCAGCGAGATACTGTGAGGTTACTGTTAAGGCAGCAGGGTACTGTGAGGTCACTGTTAAGGGAGCGGGGTACTGTGAGGTCACTGTTAAAAGGGCAGTCACTGTGTCAAGGGGGCCAGGAATGGTGGAGGTCAGTTAAGGGGACTGTAATCTATGGTCAGTGTTAAGGGGCAGGTGCTGTAGAGTTCATTGTTAAGGGGGAGGGCCCCTGTGGAGGTCACTGTCAAGGGGGTGAGGTTCTGTGGAACTCACAGTTAACGGGGCAGGCTGCTGTAAAGATCAAAGTTAAGGGGGTGGGCTACTGTGGAGGTCCCATTTTAAGGAGACGGGGAGCTGTGGGGGGTCAGTGTTAAGGGGTGGGGGGCTGTGGAGGCCACTGTTAAGGAGGCTGGGTTCTGTAGAGGTCACTGTTGATATGTCACGCTGCTACGGTGTGGGAAGGGAACACCACACCGAGCATACACCGATACACTACAGTGAGATGAAAACCGATCAGCAGGCAAGAAGCCAGTGGCAAGGAAAACCACTGAACCAAGTGCACCGGAAACACCAGAAACCAAACCCAGAGGGCAGAAACCCAGTGAGCCCCGTTCTTCACAGAGCCCCAGTAGGTAGGGATGCACTTATCCAGAACTCACTGACTGCACCTCCAGGATGTTCCCGGTGCACCTGGCAACTTACCTGCTGATACAGCTGATAGAAGCACCAGCAGTCCATACACCAAAGACTGCAGCCCAGGCACATGTACTGGAACCCGAACACCTAACAGGACTCAGTACACACAACAAACCCAGGAACCAGCTCACCGGCAACAACTCACAGTATCGCTCTTCCCCCTCCGGGGAACCCTGGAGCCCTCTCACCGAAGGCACATACATACAGGGAATGTCTGGACTCCATGTCAGAAGACACATGGCAGTCACAGACCAAACACCCACCCGTACATAAACCAAATAACAGGAATAAGGGAAGGGGATGAGAGGACCTCGGGAAGACCTTGATGACATATTAAGTGGCCACAAGGACTGGGCAGATGGAATCCCAGGAAAGGTGCATAGCTCCAGCACCAACGGAGGCTGGAGCACAACTAACCCACCAGGCTAGCAACAACAGAATAAAAGCACCTAGTGACCACACCCAGGTCAATATGTTAACCCCAAGAGAACCAGACAGGGAAGGAGGGAAGTATGCAATAAGAAGGGAACATACCAGCAACCAAAACTACACGTTGCCCCTGGCAACCACGGCCTACTACCGCAGCCAGAATGCCAGGACACAAACATGAGCAACATGGAAGCCGTGTCACGGAGAACAACCGAGACACCACCAATTTACACGTTGCCCCTGGCAACCAGCATACAACCAAATCCGGAATACCAGGGCACAAACATGAGCAACATTGAACACGTGTCACGATAACCACACGGTACGTGACATGATATCTTTTAACGACACACACAAACATTAATGAAATAGATGAAATATACCTGGGCAAAGCCGGGTCCTTCTGCTAGTATGCAATAAAGATCAAGCCAACTTAAAAAGGACCAAAATATTATTATTAATATCAATACTTAATATTAATAATTAATATTGTCTCCTACCTGGACCTCCATTGAAAGAGGATAGATATCGCTTATTAATATCAATAATTCTTATAAACAGCAATGTCTGACCTTACTGGTGTCAAAAGGGCAAAATATCACCAATTATGAGATGACAAAGGTCAATATTCCTCTTTCCCCTAGCTTGTGAGATTGTTCACAGTTTATACCATAGCTACAGTATGTTGCCTTGGTATCACCAGGAATAGCACACAACTCTGCAGAGGCAACATAAAAGACACCTTTACTTAACTACAATATCTAGGTACAACATATACAAATACTTTCAATATCATGGTCATATCAGTATACATACACCATGTAACTGGCCTATAGTCTAACAATATAGACAAAAGATACTTAGCCTTAGAATGTATGGTCGTCCTCCATCTAAGACCTCACAGGAAGCTGGTCTCACCTGGAATACCCCAGTGGCCAGGTATATTAACACCTGCCTCCCCCAATTCCTTGTACCTGTGATGTAAGCACAGGAAGGGGCGGGGTCAAGACTATGAAATCACATGGCAGTGTGATGTTAGTCACTTAACCATGTGTCCAATTTAAATATGAAAACAGGACTGAATCTCAGCTCTGTAACACCAACCCACCCACTTATTAATATAATTCACCACAACTAGTAATTCAGTAAATGTCCACCAGAAGAGGGGACAATATTGCAAGACTAGCTGGTCAATCTTGAGGATCGATCTTGAGGGAAACTGCAAGTTTTTTCTGTAAAAATTCTTCAAATAAAGATAAAATATTTCTTTGATGTATCACAGCTGCAGCTCTGTCCATCTCTTTCTGCAGCAGCTTTTCTCCGTCTGATCCCTTTTCTCCTTTCAATCCCAAAGCAATCTGCCAGAGAGAGAGATTACAGACATCCCATGCTGCAATCACACTGCTGATTAGAGCTGCAAAACAGAGAATTAAACTTGTTCAAATTATTGTGGAAGGGGCCATCTACGAAAGTCAAAGGGATCCCTGTTAACATAGGAGGCTATGGGCAAAGATCTTTTAAGGTCAGCCAACTGCCCATGTATAAAAATAACTTCAGAGGCACAAAGAGCCATAAACAAAAACAGAACGTAGTAAAAGCTAAATTCATGTGAAGGTTTGGTTAAAGTGTAACTGACATTTATTTATTTTTTTCTTCTAATGTGTAGGGACAATGATAGGGAACATTGCCCATCCACTGGGCATTGTGGAGGAGAGACAGGGAGTAGCTGATTTACAACATATAGGGCCAGTATATACTATAAATCAGCTACTCCCTGTCTCCCCTCCTCAATAGCCAGTGCTGCCTGCCGACCTGCCCTGCATCTCCCAGTGGCTGGTTAGTTACTCAGCACACCAGAAATA